>CM038605.1:7353279-7372400 GCA_021533255.1 Ceriops tagal | reverse complement strand
TAAGAATGACAAATTAGTTTATTTACTATGCTAATGAGTCTCACAAATGGAGTTATGTTCTATAATCTCAGGCAAATTATACACCATACCCTTGCTTTGCATCTTTTTAAGGTCAACAAAGTTAAAATGACTTCACCTTTTATGTCAAGTCACTATATATTGTGCCTCTATAGCCATTACAAGATTTGTTTCTTACCTTTTTCCATTTGAAAGGTTTTGCCATACATAAGTACCTTGGTTATAAAGTAACCTTTGACATTTGAAATGGTACGAGCCTTGTCTTTAAAGACTAAAGTGTATTCTTATTTCAAAAGTTTCCCTACACTAAGTAGGTTGCAACTTACAATAAATATATACAAGATATCAAGTATGAATTTAATACCTCTCTTGGTATGGATGGCTGTATAGTGAAGTTCCCAACTTCTCCCTAGGATTTACTAGTTTGTGATACTAAGAGGGGGGGTGAATCAGTATCACCACAATTCGCAATTTGCAAGTAAGTGAACAACTTCAACCTCTTCTTAAAAGCGAACTCTTTCTCAGACTCGACTAAGGTAGATCTATTGCTACCTACTAATCACAATAGTCCCTAAAGTCACCTTTCAGACACCTTGCCTAATAAACAATTCAGATGTTCTTGTTTAGGTCTTCTTTTAGGTTATGGGTTGGCTGATACTTTAGCTGTGTTCACAACCCAATTCAAAACACAGAACGTAAAGCAAATTAAGGACACATGAGATTTACGTGGTTCCGTCAACGTGACGTACATCAACGGTGGTAGGGACTCTCCCTTACCGAGACTATCCATTATACTTAAGAATTCTAGTTACAATGGATGTCTTAATCCTCTGCTCTTTTCACTATTGGAATTACTAAGCAAGTACAATACAAAGAGTGTCACTTACTGTGTCTACCCTTCTTCTAGCTTGTCTTACCTCTGTTGAATTGAAAGGCTGCTCCACTACCGCTTAGAAGTTCACCACAATGCTCTCTAACCTCTCTTGAAGAAATCTGGAATTACGTTGAGTTCTTTGAATGCTTCGCCGAATTCCTTCTCTACGTTGTCTCACACAATTCCTGCTTTCACCCTCTCACAGTCTCACCTGTCTCTTTGCCCCACGATCTCACTGTCTCACGGCTCACCTGTCCGTTTTTGGTTTGCCCTTGTCTGTTCCATACCTCCTTTGGCCATATCAGATTTTCTCCCTTTTCTACTGGTCACTGTTCATTGGCCGTCCACCCCTCTGTTCTAGCCGTAACGGGTGTTTCTCTCCTTCCTTATTTGGCCATTTGGTTTCTCTCTCTTTTCGTCGGTGGTATGTTTTGCCATGCTCACTTGGTTGGCCATCGGGTTTCTTTTTCTCTCCTTCCCGTCGACTCCTTTGTTCTGGTCGTATACCTCTTTTCTCTCTCTTCCAATGGCTGTCTCAATTTTTCTCTCTTTCTCTCATGTTCTACCGATGGTTTCTCTCTCTTCGTTCAGCTGGATCTCTCTCATCGTCCAGTTGGATCTATCTTACTGTCCAGTCGGATCTTATTTTTGGCCGTATCATCTCTTTTTCGTTCACCCACTTGGCTATTCACCTTTTTGCCTCCTTCCCCTATTTGGCTGTTGGGTTTCTCTCTCCCTTTTTCACTTGGCCGTTCTTCATTCCTTGTTTTGCTGACCTTCTGTTTTTAGCTGTCGGGTTTCTCCTTCCGCCGGTCTGCTCTGATTTGGCCAATTTTTGTTTTCTCTTCTTCTTCCGTCGACGGCTACTCTGTTTTGCCGTCGACTTGTTTCTCTCTTTTGTCGTGTCATGCTTTCTCTCTCACTTGTTATACAGCTGAATTTCTCTTTCTTACTCTCGACCCCTGTTCTTCGTCCAACACCTCTTCTTTTTGCCGTGTACTATTCTTCCGTGCTGGTTGTATTTGGATGTCTTTTTGTTTTGGCCGGCTACTCTTTTTGCTTGCACGGTTTTTCTTTTCTTTTACAGGTGGTGTTCTTCCGTGTAGGGTTTGGTGTTTTCTCTCTCTTCCACTCGATTTGTCGTGTATTCAATTATGTTGGCCTTACCCTAGTTTTGTCTTCCAAGGCCTTTATATACTCTCTTCCATGAAACCTTAATAGGGCTTATGCGGCGGATTTATGTTCTTGCCCTTCCGCGGCGGATTTACTTTCTTACCCTTCCATGTGACTTTACTTTCTTGCACACTTAACCCCAGTTGACAACAATTACAACCCATACAAGGTTGTGGGAACAACAATCTCCCCCTTTGTAATTGTTGGCAACACTCACAAAAAAAGCCATTATGCAATAATCCTTCATAATCTTCTTAGAGTAATGATCTAGAAGTAGATAGATTACAACTCCCCCTAAATATGCACTCCCCCTTCCTTAACAACTCCCTCTGCACTGTTGTTTCTCTCCCCTTTTGCTAACCAATTACAAATCTGAAAAACTCGCAAAGTAGAGATGGAGGATTCACCTGAATTTTAGGCTTGAGGAGGCATTCACATAGACAGACTTATTCTGTGCTTTTCAAACAGCTCTATGGACAGAGATTTAGTTAGATCTTGTGTAGCCTCTTCAACAGATTTAGGTTCAACTTGTAAGAGTAAAGCAGTAGCTCCCACAATTCTTCTTCTTTTTGTAACTCCTGCTAATGGTTCACCTATGATTTGATTTTCTTGATGAGCACTGATCCACGTTTTCTTTGGCTTTCTTTCTTGCATAGTCTTAGTTGCAAGAGGATCTCTTTCTTCATCAATCATATACAAGTTTCCAACTGTTCTCTTCCCAGCTGCAACAGTATTGCCTTCTTTACTCTTTCCCTGGCAACTTGTTTTTATGAATATTACCTTATAGTCTTCATTGCATAGTTTGCTGACAGATGCTAGATTATATCTGAGTCCTTCAACGTGTAGAACATCTTTCAGTTTTCCTCTTCCAATGTTTACTGACCCCTGACCATTGATGTTGAGTGAATCATCAGTGCCAAACTTGACTCTGCCTTCTCTTGACTTGTTTAGCTTTGATAATTTATTTTTGTGTCCTGTCATATGTGAAGTGTATCCACTGTTAAGGATCCACTGCTTATCCTTATAGTTAGCTTTGAGTGTAATTTTAGCTATATTAGCCACCTCCCTTTTAGCTTTATATTTCTTCTTTTGAACTGGTTGGAAGATACCTTTCTCCTTTTCTCAGCTTTGATTGCACCGCTTGTTTTCACTATGCCATTGAGTGTCTTCTCTTGCTCAGGGAGAAGTGTCATGCATCTCTTGGCATTATGGCCATTCTGCCCACACCTTTCACACTGTTCCAAGTTTGCTAATATAGCAAACTTGTTCTTTGAAACCATTGGTTTGGGTTCCACCAACACTCCTCATCAGTGTGTCCTTGCTTTTTACAATATGTGCAAGAACTCACGATAGGTGTTTTCCTGTGAATTTTGTATTGTCTCCCCCTGTGTGCAGCATCGTATCTTTTCAAGTTGGAGACATATATTGGCCTTCTCCACCAGCAGTTACTCGCCTTATGACCCCAAACTCCACAATAAAGACAATAACCTTGAAATTGCCTCTTCTTGGGTCTAATCACAACTTGTTTTCTTTCGTTCATTATTTGCTGTGTAGGCAAGGTTGCTGGTTTCTTTGCTTGTGTGGCTTTCATTTCAGCCACCTTTTTCTCCTTCATCTGTTCAGCCATTGCCCTTGGCTGGCTGACTTTCTTTTCTTTCTAAGACGTAGCAGCTATGGGTTGCTGCTCTTTAACCACATACATCATTTTTGGCCATGGCTTTGGTTTGATAACTGTCTTCTCTTCTTCAGTTATCTTTACCTGAGTCACAGCCTTCTTTTATAACTTCTGTGACAAAGTCTCATTGTCTTTAGGCAGTACAACATCAGATTGTTGCACTTTCTCTTCATTTTTCTTTTCTCTTGCAGAGCTTGTTTCTCCTATTACTTCAACCTTTTGCAAGTTCTCTTCACTTCTTTTGAGTTGTTGCTGAAGTCTCAGTAACTCTTTCTCCATTCCTTCAATTTTTTAAGTCCTTGAGCCAAGCTTTATTGTAAGCTCTTCACATATTTTGATTTGTTCCTCAAATCTTCTCTTCAAGTCAATATGCTTAGCCCTTATTTCATCCTTTTGACTTTCAGCTTCCTCAGACTTTGCTTCAACTTGTTTTATATGGGCCTCCAACCTTCTTATGGTTCTGCCCCTTCGGATTATCTCCTTTGAAGCTGCTTCCAGCTTAGTTTCAAGATCTGGCTCTTCTTCATCAACCTCCTCTTCCTCTTCAGAGGTTGAACTACCACCTTGAGCTGATGCCAAAAAGGCGTGCTCATCTGATGATGCTTCATCTTCCTCCTCATCAGCTTCTTTTATCTGACTCACATAACTCTTGAATGAGCCTCTCTTCTTCTTCTGTGGGTTGGCAGTCTTCTTGCTGGACTTCTTTGATTTGAATGATGGTCTTCTTCATCTTGAATTCTACTTATCATCATCATCCTTATCTTCATCATCAAGTTTCACTTTGCACTGAGAAGCAAAGTGTCTAGTCTGCCCATAACGATAACATCTCAAGGACAACTGTCCTTGTCCCTTCTTAGACCCCTTTTTAAATTTCCTTGTGAAGTAAGCCAATACTTCACCTTCACTTTCTTCCTCATCATCATCATCATCATCCTCACTAGATGATTCTTCCTCTTCTTTTATCTTCAAGTGTTTCATAGCTTTGAAAGCTACCTCTTTTGATACCTTCGTTGTTGAAAAGCTCTCTGTTGACTTTATCCTCATCTCATATGCAATGAGATTGCACTGGAGATCATGCACAGACATAAAATTGAAATCTCTACTCTCCTCTATGGCTGCTACCTTTGAGGCAAACCTCTCAGGCAGAATTCTCAGAATTGTCTTTACAATCAATGAGTCCTTCTTGTTCTTTCCATGACTTCTTAGGTCGTTTACAGCGTCAATAACCCTGGTGAAGAACTCTTGAACTGTCTCATTCTTCTGCATTCTGAGAGATTCATATCTCTCCTTGAACACTTGAAGCTTAGCCTTCTTCATTCTACCATCACCTTCATAGACTTTCTGCAATCTATCCCATATCTCCTTGACAGATTTGCAGTCCATAACTTTAGCATACTCAGCATTTGTCAATGCTGAAATGATGACATTTGAGGCCTTCCCATTTATCTCAAATTGCCTTAACTCCTCTGGGGTTAGGTCTTTACCTTCTTCTAGAGCCACAAAACCCTCCTGTAGGCATTTCACCACATTCATGCCCATGGTTGCAAATACCACTTGCATTCTTGCTCTCCACATATGGTAGTTAGTTCCGTTGAAGATTGGAACCTTCTTGCTGTAAGTGGTGTTAGTGCTGGTATCGGCATCCATTTCTCAGTATGCAGAACAAGTTAAACTTCTAGATCCCTTCAAACTAGTACACCAAGCTATTAAGCTTCAAACTGGTGAACCAGTGCTCTGATACCAATTGAAGTTTCCGACTTCTCCCTAAGATCTACTAGTTTGTGATACTAAGAAGGGGGTGAATCAGTATCACCACAATTCACAATTCACAGGTAAGTGAACAACTTCAACCTCTTCTTAAAAGCGAACTCTTTCTCAGACTCGACTAAGGTAGATCTATTGCTACCTACTAATCACAATAGTCCCTAAAGTCACCTTTTAGACACCTTGCCTAATAGACAATTCGGATGTTCTTGTTTAAGTCTTCTTTTAGGTTATGGGTTGACTGATACTTTAACTGCGTTCACAACTCAATTCAAAACACAGAACGTAAAGCAAATTAAGGACACACGAGATTTACGTGGTTCCATCAACGTGATGTACATCCACGGTGGTAGGGACTCTCCCTTACCGAGACTATCCACTATACTTGAGAATTCCAGTTATAATGGATGTCTTAATCCTCTACTCCTTTCACTATTGTAATTACTAAGCAAGTACAATACAAAGAGTGTCACTTACTGTGTTTACCCTTCTTCTAGCTTGTCTTGCCTCCGTTGAATTGAAAGGCTGATCCATTGCCGCTTAGAAGTTCACTGCAACGCTCTCTAACCTCTCTTGAAGAAATCTGGAAATACGCTGAGTTCTTTGAATGCTTCACCGAATCCCTTCTTTAAGTTGTCTCACACAATTCCTACTTTCACCGTTTCACAGTCTCACCCGTCTCCTTGCCCCACGATCTCACTATCTCACAGCTCACCTGTCCGTTTTTGGTTTGCCCTTATCTGTTCCACACCTTCTTTGGCTGTATCAGATTTTCTCTCTTTTTTACCAGTCACTGTTCATCGGTCGTCCACCCCTCTGTTCTGGTCGTAACGGGTTTTTCTCTCCTTCCCTGTTTGGCTGTTGGGTTTCTCTCTCCTTCCGCCGGTGGTGTGTTTTGCCGTGCTCACTTGGTTGGTCGTCGGGTTTCTTTTTCTCTCCTTCTCGTCGATTCCTCTATTCTGGCCGTATATCTCTTCTCTCTCTCTTCCAATGGCTGTCTCAATTTTTCTCTCTTTCTCTCGTTTTCTGCTAATGGTTTCTCTCTCTTCGTTCAGTCGGATTTCTCTCACCGTTTAGCCGGATCTATCTCACCGTCTAGTCAGATCTGATTTTTGGCCATATCGTCTCTTTTCCGTTCACCCACTTGGCCGTTCACCTCTTTGTCTCCTTCCCCTGTTTGGCCGTCGCGTTTCTCTCTCCCAATTTCACTTGGCTGTTCTTCGTTCCCTGTTTTGCCGACCTTCTATTTTTGGCCATTGGGTTTCTCCTTCCGCCGGTTTGCTCCGATTTGGCCAATTTTTGTTTTCTCTTCTTCTTCCGTCAATGGCTACTCTGTTTTGCCATCGACCTGTTTCTCTCTGTTGTCGTGTCGTGCTTTCTCTCTCACTTGCTGTCCAGCCAGATTTCTCTCTCTTAATGTCAAATTTCTCTCTCTTACTCTCGACCCCTATTTTTCGTCCAGCACCTCTTCTTTTTGTCGTGTACTGTTCTGTCGTGCTGGTTGTATTTGGACATCTTTTTGTTTTGGTCGGCTACTCTCTTTGCTTGCACGGTTTTTCTTTTCTTTTGTAGGTGGTGTTCTTCCGTGTAGGGTTTGGTGTTTTCTCTCTCTTCCACTCGATTGGTGTTTTGTCGTGTATTAAATTATGTTGACCTTACCCTAATTTTGTCTTCCAAGGCCTTTATATGCTCTCTTCCTTAAAACCTGAATAGGGCTTACATGACGGATTTACGTTCTTACCTTTACGCAACGGCTTTACTTTCTTGTCCTTCCATGTGGCTTTACTTTCTTGCACACTTAACCCCAGTTGACAACAATTACAACCTATACAAAGCTATGGGAACAACATATAGCCTTTTCCTTTTGCCTAAATCAGTATACCATTACTAATCTTCACTTTGGCTGCGTAGGATTAATCAAGCTTCTATAATAATTGCAAATTAGGTGACATATGATTTGTATAATCATTTTTAACCAACCACATGTCACTTTTATTATTGGAGGAGTTAGTTACTGCTATAAATAGTTGCTTCTCCAAAATTTGCTCCTTATCAAGTACCTATATGTACTAAGGTTTCTGTGATTGCTATTGTTACTTGTCTCTGTGCCAGTAAATCCATTTTTTATGGTTTTTTTTGTTTCAAATTTTGCATAAAAGATCAAGCTTTTTTCAATAATTCTTGGAATAATGGTTTGTTTTCCTGTAATGATCACATGGTAGATATTGTTTTCTATCTTCAAGCATAGTATGCTCCTTTGTCTTTTTTTCCTACTTTCCTTATTGCATCCTTCTTCCATAAGACTTTGCTCAATGCTTCATAGGGAAGGCACCTTAAGTACTCTTCTCTTGCCTCAAAGTCTCCTCTACTCTTGAGCTTAAAAAGAGTTGAGCAATTATGAGAGGCTTATAAAGGCAAGGTCTTTAAAGTCTCCTAGTGAGAAAATTTTTGCCTCAAACCTTTTTAGAATACTCACTAAGACCTTATGTACAATACTTCTATCTAGGGAGTCTTCTCCTAAAACCTTGATTTGGTTAACAATCTTTAAAAGTTTATCTGCATACTCCCTTATGGTTATTACCTCCTTTATCCTTATGATTTTAAACTCTTTTTTAAGGTTAAGGAGTTGTGTTTTTTTAATTTTATCATTACTAGAAAACTCCTTCAACCTATCCTATACATCCTTGGTAGTTTCATAGGTCATACTCCTATTGAAAATGGTTTCTGACATCACTGAATGAGTGTAAGTCAAGGCTTGGTACTGTTTAGTTGTCTACTCATTATGTTGTTTGAAGTTCCCGACTTCTCCATAGGATCTACTAGTTTGTGATACTGAGAGGGGGGTGAATCAGTATCACCACAATTCACAATTCGCAGGTAAGTGAACAACTTCAACCTCTTCTTAAAAGTGAACTCTTTATCAGACTCGACTAAGGTAGATCTATTGCTACCTACTGATCACAATAGTCCTAAAGTCACCTTTCAGACACCTTAACTAATAGACAATACAGATGTTCTTGTTTAGGTCTTCGTTAGGTTATGGGTTGGCTAATACTTTAGCTGCATTCACAACTCAATTCAAAACACAAAACGTAAAGCAAATTAAGGACACACGAGATTTACGTGGTTCCGTCAACGTGACGTACATCCACAGTGGTAGGAACTCTCCTTTACCGAGAATATCCACTATACTTGTGAATACAGGTTACAATGGATGTCTTTAATTCTCTGCTCCTTTCACTATTGCAATTACTAAGCAAGTACAATACAAAGAGTGTCACTTACTGTGTCTACCCTTCTTCTAGCTTGTCTTGCCTCTATCGAATTGAAAGGCTGCTCCATTGCTGCTTAGAAGTTCACCGCAACGTTCTCTAACCTCTCGAAGAAGTCTGAAAATAAGTTGAGTTCAATGCTTCGCCGAATTCCTTCTCTACATTGTCTCACACAATTAATGCTTTCACTGTCTTACGGTCTCACCCGTCTCCTTGTCTCACGATCTCACTGTCTCACGGCTTGCCTGTCTGTTTCTCTCTCTTACTGTCCAGTCAGATTTCTCTCTCTTACCGTCCAGCTCGTTTTCTCTCTCTCAGACCTTTGTTCACTGTTCAGCCCCCTTATTCTATCGTCACTCTTCTTCCTATCGACGGTCTCCGATTTAGCTGTGTATGATTTTTCTCCTTCTTTTCTCTCTCTTCCTCTGTTCTGTCGTCGGCTCACTTGGTTGGCCGAATCGGTTTTCTTTCTCGCCTTCCCGTCGACTCCTCTGGTCTGGCAGTCAAGTTTCTCTCTCTCCTTCTTGTCGATCTGCTCCAATTTGCTCAATTTCCAACCTGCCTCTATTATTCTGACAACGACTTCTCTATCTTCTTTGGGTGTATTTTGGGTGTATCAGTGGTGTCCGATTTTCTCCCCTTTTTGGTCCTCTTTTCTCCTTCGCCCGACGACAGCTCCGATTTGGCCGTGTATATATTTTTCTCTTTTTCTCTCCTTTGTCCGACGAATTCGTTTTCTCTCTCTTCTTCTTTTTTTTGTCGTTCGTCGACCACTTCTTTTTGGCCGTGTCAGATTTTCTCTCCTATCTCCGACGACGGCTGTTCTTCATTCAGCCCGGCCGTCAACCGTCTCCTCTTTTTCTCTCTCGACGGTTACACTGTTCACGACGGCTGCACTATTCATGACGGTTACTGTTCACTCGACGACTGCACTATTCATGACGGCTGCTCTTTTCTTTCACAGGCGGTGTTCTTCTGTGTAGGGTTTAGTGTTTTGCCGTGTATTCAATTGTGTTGGCCTTACCCTAGTTTTGTCTTCTAAGGTTTTTATATATTCTCTCCCGTGAAACACTAATAGGACTTACGTGGCGAATTTACGTTCTTGCCCTTACGCGGTGAATTTATTATTTTGCCCTTCCATATGGCTTTTCTTTTTTGCACACTTAGACCTGGTTGACAATAATTACAACCCATAAAAAGTTGTGGGAACAACAATCTCCCCCTTTGTAATTGTTGGCAACACTCATAACAAAAGTCACTATGCAGCAGTTTTAACTCCCCCTAAATATGCACTCCCTCTTTCTTAACAGCTCCCCCTACACTATTGCTTCTCTCCCCCTTTGCCAACCAATTACAAATATGAAAAACTCACAAAGTAGAGATGGAGGATTCACCTGATTTTCAGGCTTGAGGAGGCATTCGCATAGACAGACTCATTCTGTGCTTTTCAAACAGCTCTGTGGACAAAGATTTAGTTAGATCTTGTGTAGCCTCTTCAACAAATTTAGGTTCAACTTGTGAGAGTAAAGCAGTAGCTCCCACAATTCTTCTTCTTGTTGTAACTCTTGTTGATGAGTTACTTATGATCTGATTTTCTTGATGAGTGCTGGTCCACGCTTTCTTTGGCTTTTTTTCTTGCACAGTCTTAGTTGCAAGAGGATCTCTTTCTTCATGATTGCATACAAATTTCCAGCAATTCTCTTCCCTGCTCCAACAGTATTGCCTTCTTTACTCTTTACTTGGCAACCTGTTTTTGTGAATATCACTTTATGGTCGTTGTTGCGTAGTTGGCTGACAGATGCTAGATTATATCTGAGTCCTTCAATGTGCAGAACATCTTTCAGCTTTCCTTTTCCAATATTTACTGACCCCTGACCACTGATGCTGAGTGAATCATTATTGCCAAACTTGACTCTACCTTCTCTTGATTTGTTTAGCTTTGACAATTTACTCTTGTCTCCCGTCATGTGTGAAGTGCATCTACTATCAAGGATCCACTACTTATCCTTGCAATCAGCCTTTAGTGCAATTTCAGCTATATTAGTTACCTCCTTTTTTGCTCTGTATTCCTTTTTCTGAACTGGCTGGAAGATAGCTTTCTCCTTTTTCATAGCTTTGACTGCACCGCTTGTCTTTACTGTGCCATCGAGTGCCTTTTCTTGCTCAGGGAGAAGTGTCATGCATCTCTTGGCATTATGGTCATCCTACCTACACCTTTCACACTGCTCCAAGTCTGCCAATATAACAAACTTGTTCTTTGAAATCATTGGTTTGGGCCTCCACCAACAATCCTTGTCAGTATGTCTTTGCCTTTTACAATATGTGCAAGAACTCACGACAGGTGTTCTCTTCTGGATTCTGTATTGTCTCCCCCTGTATGCAGCATCATATCTTCTTAAGTTGGAGACATATACTGGCCTTCTCCACTAGCAGTTAATTGCCTTATGACCCCAAACTCCACAATAAAGGCAATGACCTTGAAACTGCCACTTCTTGGGTCTGATCACAGCTTGTCTTCTTCTGTTCATCACTTACTGTGTAGGCAACGTAGCTGGCTTCTTTGCTTGTGTGACTTTCATTTCAGTCACCTTCTTCTCCTTCTTCTGTTCAGTCGTAGCCCTTTACTGGCTGACTTTCTTTTCTTTTTAAGATGTAGCAGCTATGGGCTGCTGCTATTTAATCGCATACATCATTTTTGGCCCTGGCTTTAGTTTGATAACTATCTTCAGTTCTTCAATTATCTTCACCTGAGTCACCACCTTCTCTTTCAACTTCTGTGGCAAAGTCTCATTCTTCTTTTCTCTTATAGAGCTTGTTTCTCCTACCACTTCAAACTTCTGCAAGTTCTTCTCACTCTTTTTGAGTTGTTGCTGAAGTCTCAGCAACTCTATCTCTATTTCTTCAATTGTTGAAGTCCTTGAGCCAAGCTCTATTGTAAGGTCTTCACATATTTTGATCTGTTCTTCAAATCTTCTCTTCAAGTCAATATGTTTAGTCCTTATTTCATCCTTTTGACTTTCAGCTTCCTTAGACTTTGCTTTAACTTGTTTTAGGTGAGCCTCTAACCTTTTTATGGTTCTGCCCCTTCTAATTATCTCCTTTGAAACTACTTCTAGCTCAGCTTCAAGATCTGGCTCTTCTTCATTAACCTCTTCTTCCTCTTTAGAGGTTGAGCTACCACCTTATGCTAATACCATAAAGACATGCTCATCTGATGAGTCTTCATCTTGCTCCTCATCAACTTCTTTTGTTTGACTCACATAACTTTTGATTAAGCCTCTCTTCTTCTTCTGTGGGTTGGCAGTCTTCTTGCTGGACTTCTTTGATTTGAATGATGATCTTTTCCATCTTGAATTCTGCTCATCATTACCATCCTCATATTCATCATCAAGTTTCACTTTGCACTAAGAAGTAAAGTATCCAGTCTGCCCACAACGATAACATCTTAAGGTCAGTTGTCCTTTTCCCTTCTTAGACCCCTTCTTGAATTTCCTTATAAAATAAGCCAATACTTCACCTTCACTTTCTTCCTCATCCTTATCATCATCATCCTCACTGGATGATTCTTCCTCTTCTTTTATCTTCAAGTGCTTCATAGCTTTGAAAGCTGCCTCCTTTGACACCTTTGTTGTTGCAAAGCTTTCAGCTGACTTTATCCTCATCTCATATACAATGAGATTGCACTGGAGATCATGCACAGACATAGAATTGAGATCTCTACTCTCCTCTATGGCTGCTACCTTTGAGGCAAACCTCTCAAGTAGAATTCTTAGAATCTTCTTCACAACAGATGAGTCCTTCTTGTTCTTCCCATGACTTCTCAGGTCGTTCACAACATCAATAACCCTGGTGAAGAACTCTTGGACTATCTCATTCTTCTGCATTCTGAGAGATTTATATCTCTCCTTAAACACTTGAAGCTTAGCCTCCTTTATTCTACCATCACCTTCATATATTTTCTGCAATCTGTCTCATATCTCCTTGGTAGATTTGCAGTCCATAACTTTAGCATATTCAGCATTTGTCAATGCTGAAATGATGACGTTTGAGGCCTTCCCATTTATCTCAAACTGCCTTAACTCCTCTAGGGTTGGATCTTTACTTTCTTTTGGAGCCACAAAACCCTTCTGTACGCATTTCACCACGTTCATGCCCATGGTTGCAAATACCACTTACATTCTTACTTTCCATATATGGTAATTGGTTCCGTTAAAGATTGGAACCTTTTTGCTGTAAGTGGTGCTAATGCTTGTACCAGCTTCCATTTCTCAGTATGCTGAACAAGTTAAACTTCTAGATCCCTTTAAACTAGTACACCAAGCTGTTAAGTTTCAAATTGGTGAACCTATGCTCTGATACCAATTGAAGTTCCCAACTTCTCCCTAGGATCTACTAGTTTGTGATACTGAGAGGGGGGTGAATCAGTATCACCACAATTCGCAATTCGCAGGTAAGTGAACAACTTCAACCTTTTCTTAAAAGCAAACTCTTTCTCAAACTCGACTAAGGTAGATCTATTGCTACCTACTGATCACAATAGTCCCCAAAGTCACCTTTTAGACACCTTGCCTAATAGACAATATAGATGTTCTTGTTTAGGTCTTCGTTAGGTTATGGGTTGGCTGATACTTTAGTTGCGTTTATAACTCAATTCAAAACACAGAACGTAAAGCAAATTAAGGACACACGAGATTTACGTGGTTCCGTCAACGTGACGTACATCCACGGTGGTAGGGACTCTCCCTTACCGAGACTATCCACTATACTTGTGAATACAGGTTACAATGAATGTCTTTAATTCTCTGCTCCTTTCACTATTACAATTACTAAGCAAGTACAATACAAAGAGTGTCACTTACTGTGTCTACCCTTCTTCTAGCTTGTCTTGCCTCTATTAAATTGAAAGGCTGCTCTACTGCTGCTTAGAAGTTCACCGCAACGCTCTTTAACCTCTCTTGAGGAAGTTTGGAAATACATTGAGTTCAATGCTTCGCCGAATTCCTTCTCTACATTGTCTCACACAATTCCTGCTTCACCGTCTTACAATCTCACCCGTCTCCTTGTCTCACGATCTCTCTGTCTCACGGCTCGCCTGTCCGTTTCTCTCTTTCTTACTGTCCAGCCGAATTTCTCTCTCTTACCATCCAGCTCATTTTCTCTCTCTTAGACTTTGTTCTTCGTTCAGCCCCCTTATTTTGTCGTCACTTTTCTTCCTGCCAACGGTCTCCGATCTAGCCGTGTATGATTTTTCTCCTTCTTTTCTCTCTCTTCCTCTGTTCTGCCGTCGGCTCACTTGGTTGGTCGAATCGGTTTTCTTTCTCTCCTTCCCGTCGACTCCTCTGTTCTGGCCGTTGGGTTTCTTTTTCTCTCCTTCCAATCGACTCCTCTGGTCTGGCAGTTGGGTTTCTCTTTCTCCTTCCCATCGATCTGCTCTGATTTGCTCAATTTCCAACCTGCCTCTATTATTCTGACAACGGCTTCTCTATCTTCTTTGGGTGTATTTTGGGCGTATCGGTGGTGTCCGGTTTTCTCCCCTTTTTGGTCCTCTTTTCTCCTTCGCCTGACGACGGCTCCGATTTGGTCGTATTATATTTTTCTCTTTTTCTCTCCTTCGTCCAACGAATTCGTTTTCTCTCTCTTCTTCTTTTTTTTTTCATCCGTCGGCCACTTCTCTTTGGCCGTGTCGGATTTTCTTTCCTATCTCCGACAACGGCTGTTTTTCGTTCAACCTGGCCGTCGACCTTCTCCTCTTTCTCTCTCTCGACAGTTACACTGTTCACGACGGCTGTACTGTTCACGATGGCTACTATTCACTCGACGGCTGCACTGTTCACTCAACGACTACACTGTTCACAACGGCTACTGTTTATGATGGCTGCTCTTTTCTTTTGTAGGTGGTGTTCTTCTGTATAAGGTTTGGTGTTTTGCCGTGTATTCAATTGTGTTTGCCTTACGCAAGTTTTGTCCTCTAAGGTCTTTATATATTCTCTTCCGTGAAACCCTAATAGGGCTTACGCGACAGATTTACGTTCTTACCCTTATGCGGTGAATTTACTATTTTGTCCTTCCATGTGACTTTTCTTTCTTGCACACTTAAACCTAGTTGACAACAATTACAATCCATACAAGGCTGTGGGAACAACATTGTTTCATTTCTACTAGAGAAGATAAGTAGGCAAAGGAGGTGGTTCAATACCTTTTTCAGTGGCTTCCCACAAGTTATATGCTTTAAGATAGGTTTTTGTTATTATTATCCATTCAAGATAATTTTTCTTAATAAATTTTAAAGAAGAACGAAAAGAAATTAAAGGAGACCATATACAAAAAGGTGTTTGAGAGTTTTAGCAAGATTTTATCATAATTTTGGTTTAAGAAGGAATGGTTAATTTCCTTGGTGATTGCTTCTCAAGTTTGTAGGATATTACTAACTATGATATTAGTTTGTTGGATTTTGGTTACTAAGATAAGGAATTTAGCATATCAGTTATTGGTTTGCTACTAATGTGTATGTGTGTGTTGGTTTGCAAGAGGGTTGTAATAATTTTCTATTTTTGCTTAAATCATAAGAAAATGAAAGTAGACAAGATAGGAAAGCTCAAAAGGATGAAAGGCATGTTGATAAAGCTTCCAATATTAGGCAAAAAAAGGCATACATAATGGATTTACAGGTCCTTCCATATAGAAGTAGTTTTACATTAGTTTAAACACCATAATTAGTTTTACAGGTCCCTAAAGTTAGTTGTATTAATTAACATAATTATTATAACTACTAATTATCATAACTACTTCTGATTTGGTAAGAAAATTCGTTGACAATTTTTTAAGAGTAATTTGCAACAGCAAACTAGGGGCATCATGATCTTCATAAAGGTCCAATTTACACTAACACTAAAAAGCAAGCAATGGAACTAGTAACAATTTGGAAGATGGTCAAAACAAGTCTTATGTTAAAGCTCTTCAGTTTCTTATCCCAATAACATGGAAAATCAGTTAATTATAAAACTGCAAAAGTGAATTAATTCATATGTTGAAAGGATCAATTTCTCATTCCAAAGTACATACCTTTTAGCTTTTTCCTAAGGTATTAAAGATAAATGTTTAGTGTATTAAAGGCTCAAGGAGCAAATAAATTACTTAAGGGCACCATGTGGAATTAAATTTCCTCTTTGTTCATGAAAGTTTCACTCGCAATATGTTTCATAATGGAATAAGCACCATGTCAACAAAGAAATGTTAACAAAGAAAGAGACATTCCAAAACCTAGAACTACCCCTTAAACACAGTGAATTATAGAAAACTTTGAATATGTTTATACATGTCAGTTAGCACAACAAAGAATGTAAAACGACACAACAAGATCCAAAATCAAAGTGATTATTTCAACTTCTTAGATACCAATATATTTTTTTTTTTTGTAACAAAAAATGGCTTGTCTCCATATTCAAAATGAGGCCAAAAATAAGTAAACAATAGTTTACAAGAATTGTCTATATTGCCAACCAAACAAACTGTAACTCATACGTACCATAATTACAAACAAAAGGTCTAATTTAGGCTTCCACAAAAGTTTGTTAAAGAACCAAATATTACACCAGTAGTGATAAGTTAAATAAAATTACACAAATTATGATTTAACCTGCTTATTCTTCAATTATCTATGCACTTTATGGAATAATGTAGGCTTTCCAGTTGGAAAAGATTTTAGAAGGATAATATCTATCGCATAATATTGGTATCAAGATCCCAATCCTTTGTTCTAAATAGTAATTTATTGATTGCTCGTGCTCTCTAGCCGTTTTATCTTTAGTTTAACTGTCCCTATCCTTCAATTAATAAATGGAAAGAAACACCTTTAGACTGTATAAACTATCAAAGAACCAAATATTTCAATGATCATAAAAAAACAAAAACATAAAGAAATGAGACCTTAGAGGTAGTTATCCTACTAACTGAGTAAAAATAAGTTAAAACTCTTTAATTGTTCGGCATGCAAAGTGACTTGTAAATGTCTCTTTCAATCCAGCCCTTAAAAGCTGGTTAATGCACCAATGTCTTATCAATTTCATCTCTTTTTTGATTCCTTTATAATTTCAAAATTTGTTTTCTTAACTTCATCTTTTTTGCTACAATTTTTCTATAGCTCATTCCTTTACAACAATTTTTGCAGCAAATTTTAGTGCATAATTTCTTATCCTATTGCAATTTCCAAATTTAAGTGCCATCGAGCGTTTTCCTTCCCACACTATCATATTCCTTTTACAAGCCCACTACGTTTTGCCCAAAATTTGTTGATTAGTTATAGGAAATTATTAACAGAAAGTGTAGGAGCAACAACCTCAGGATAATCTATCACTACATTGATCAATGTAGAATAAAGAGTTGCAAGTAAAAACTAGGGAAATCCATCAGTACATATTCATTATCAAAAAAGCTTTACATTACAGAAGCTCCCTGAACAATACAAGAAAATCAAATAGTAATACTGCAACTAATAAATCCAATTAATACATTGAGCAAAAACGCATAATTCTGCTATAATTATAAACAATAGCTCTTGAACTACAAATTCTTCCTTCGTTGACTGTAGCCTAGGAACTTTTAGTCAGATCCACGTCGGGAAAAAGTGCTTCATACCATGCAACGCTACCATTCACCACTTATGCATTTGTCTTGATTTTCTTGGTATATTGTAATTAAAGCTCACGTTTTGTGGCGATATAAGGGCAGTCGGATTTGAACCCAACCTCCCTCGGGAATTTTTCTCATAACCAATCAAATTAAGTCCGGTTGGTTATGCATCCATGCAAAGGGATCGTGTATTTAAAAGAGCTTGAAGATCAACAAATGGAAGTACTTGATATAGATGGATGGTAAATGCTTAGAATTGGGCATTTCTTTCTTTCTCTATTTATTGTACAAGTCAAAGTTCTGGGATTTATAGGAGATAATTTGTTTGATTAAACCACACTCCAAATTTCAAACTCATTTTTAATAAACCTCTTGACCTTATTGTTGTCATGATAATAAATATTCATAGGTCAGATATAAATGAAAATTTCAATGATACAATCGTAGCCAAAATCTAAGCAAGCTCAACAAATAAAATTACAACACTCATTTCAGCTAAACTCCAATCTGCACAATTGAATTTGCCAGTCACATCAAACACACACTTAACGACAGGCTTCGTTTCTAACTTGAACAAACTGTCTTAAGTGACTGGTCCAATAAACTTAAATAAATAAAACTGTGCGCTTTTTGTATCGGTGGCTTCGGCATGAGGTGGTACCTTATAGGCTCATTTGCTTCCTTGTTCTACCCATACATGTCTCGCGATTTGATCATGCCCGGCAAAAAGCCAATGAGGGTCATGAATGGGAATTGTGCTACAGCATCTCTTCTACCCAGAGAAACAAGTGCCATGGCTGAACCAGGCTTATAACTGGTGATCTTGCTTTCTTTCCCGCCAGCCATCAATAACTTCAATTCTTAACAGCCACCAAAGCATGCCTTTGGGCTATATACCCTTGTTTCATTTCCTGTTGTACTCAGGCATGCACACAAGTGAATACATACATGTTTACGCATTAGTTTAAATGCACAACACATAACTTCATGTGGCAGGAAACCAACTTCGTTTAGAAAGCAGTTCATGAAGTAATACCCTACTACCACAAGCATTGTGAGCAAACAAAACAGTGGCATGTCCTTTAGTCTTAGTGCACCAGTCTATTAGATTCCACACATCTACTAAAGCGGCATGTCCTTCTGCTTTCTTACCACCCAAATTGAACTGAAACCCCTAAGTGGCTAACAAAGTAACAAAGGTTACGTTATTGGAACAACCAGTCCTGCACAATTGGATCACAAAATAATGGAGTCTGATAAAACAAAGTGGGACTCAACAGTCCGAATCAACACTTTGTTCCAGTTTGGATGATATATATGAATAGACTAAGGAAAACATGGGTGTCCAATACGCAATTTATCAATGGCTTCAACAATCTAACTAGAATGAAAGGTAGGAAGAAAATTGAAAGAGGAAAAGACTTTAGTGGGACCAATAGCTTACCCTTTTGGTATTCGTGAAGTCTATCTTCCCTAGTTTTTGGGATGTGATCACTGTGGCCGGTGGCAATGACAAGATAGTCATAAGCAATTATATCGCCTGCTGCAGTGAATAATTCTTGTTCTGTGATGTTGATTGCAGTAGAAGTAACAATACGACCATTGGTGAAGTAATCTCTATGATTGATCACGGACCTCTCTGCAAATGATGGCTCCACCATTGCTCTCAAGTTTGCCCATGTAATCTCAAAATACTCCTTCCTGGTGTCAAACTTTC
>CM038605.1:7336347-7348577 GCA_021533255.1 Ceriops tagal | reverse complement strand
TTCTCTTGCCTCAAAGTCTCCTCTACTCTTGAGCTTAAAAAGAGTTGAGCAATTATGAGAGGCTTATAAAGGCAAGGTCTTTAAAGTCTCCTAGTGAGAAAATGTTTGCCTCAAACCTTTCTAAAATACTCACTAAGACCTTATGTACAATACTTCTATCTAGGGAGTCTTCTCCTAAAACCTTGATTTGGTTAACAATCTTCAAAGGTTTATCTACATACTCCCTTAAGGTTATTACCTCCTTTATCCTTAAGATTTTAAACTCTTTTAAGGTTAAGGAGTTACATGTTTTTAATTTTCTCATTACTAGAAAACTCCTTCTTCAACCTTTCTTATACATCCCTGGTAGTTTCATTGGTCATACTCCTATTGAAAATGGTCTTTGACATCACTGAGTGAATGTAAGTCAAGGCTAGGTACTGTTTAGTTGTTTACTCATTATGTTGTTTCATTTGTGCTAGAGAAGATAAGTAGGCAAGGGAGGTGGTTCAATACCTTTTTCAATGGCTTCCCACAAGTCATATGCTTTAACAAAGGTTTTTGTTATTATTATCCATTCAAGATAATTTTTCTCAATAAATTTTTAAAAAGAACGAAAAGAAATTAAAGGAGACCATATAAAAAAAGGTGTTTGAGAGTTTTAGCAAGATTTTATTAGAATTTTGGTTTAAGAAGGAATGGTTAATTTCCTTAGTGATTATTTCTCAAGTTTGTAGGATATTACTAACAATGATATTAGTTTGTTGGATTTTTGTTACTAAGACAAGGAATTTGGCATATCAGTTATTGGTTTGCTACTAATGTGTATGTGTGTACTGGTTTGCAAGAAGGTTGTAATAATTTTCTATTTTTGCTCAAATCATAAGAAAATGAAAGTAGACAAGATAGGAAAGCTCAGAAGGATGAAAGGCATGTTGATAAAGCTTCCAATATTAGGCAAAAAAGGCTTACATAATGGATTTACAGGTCCTCACATATAAAAGTAGTTTTACATTAGTTTAAACACCAAAATTAGTTTTACAGGTCCCTAAAGTTGGTTGTATTAATCAACATAATTATTATAACTACTAATTATCATAACTACTTTTGATATGGTAAGAAAATTAGTTGACAATTTTTGAAGAGTAATTTGCAACAACAAAGTAGGGGGGCACCATGATCTTCATAAAGCTCCAATTTACACTAACACTAGAAAGCAAGCAATGGAACTAGTAGCAGTTTAGAAGATGGTCAGAACAAGTCTTATGTTGAAGCTCTCCAGTTTCTTATCCCAATAACATGGAAAATCAATTAATTATAAAACTGCAAAAATGAATCAATTCATATGTTGAAAGGATCAATTTCTCATTCCAAAGTACATACCTTTTAGCTTTTTCCTAAGGTATTAAAGATAAATGTTTAGTGTATTAAAGGCTCAAGGAGCAAATAAATTACTTAAGGGCACCATGTGGAATTAAATTTCCTCTTTGTTTATGAAAGTTTCACTTGCAATATGTTTTATAATGGAATAAACACCATGTCAACAAAGAAATGCTAACAAACAAACAGACATTCCAAAACCTTTAACTACCCCTTAAACAAAGTGAATTATAAAAAACTTTGGCTATGTTTATACATGTCAATTAGCACAACAAAGAATGTAAAACGACACAACAAGATCCAAAACCAAAATGATTATTTCAACTTCTTAGATACCAATATATTTTTTTTTGTAACAAAAAATGGCTGGTCTCCATATTGATAATGAGGCCAAAAATAAGTAAACAATAGTTTACAAGAATTGTCTATATTGCCAACCAAACAAACTGTAACTCATACTTACCATAATTACAAACAAAGGGTCTAATTTAGGCTTCCACAAAAGTTTGCTAAAAAACCAAATATTACACCAATAGTGATAAGTTAAATAAAATTACACAAATTATGATTTAACCTGCTTATTCTTCAATTATCTATGCTCTCCATGGAATAATGTAGGCTTTCCGGTTGGAGAAGACATTAGAAAGATAATATCTATGTCACATAATATTGATAACTCTCCAACTTTCTTCAAGATCCTAATCCTTCATTTTCAATAGTAACTTATTGATTGCTCATGCTCTCTAGCCTTTTTATCTTTAGTTTAACCGTCCCTATCCTTCAATCAATAAATGGAAAGAAACACCTTTAGACTCTATAAACTATCAAAGAACCAAATATTTCAACGATCATAAAAAACAAAAAACAAAAACATAAAGAAATGAGACCTTAAAGGTAGTTATCCTGCTAACTGAGTAAAAATAAGTTAAAATTCTTTAGTTGTCAGGCATGTAAAGTGACTTGTAAATGTCTCTTTCAATCCAACCCTTAAGAGCTTGTTAATGCACCAATGTCATATCAATTTCATCTCTTTTTTGATCCCTTTATTATTTCAAAATTTGTTTTCTTAACTTCATCTCTTCTGCTACAATTTTTCTACAACTCATTCCTCTACCACAATTTTTGCAGTGAATTTTAGTGCATAATTTCTTACCCCATTGCACTTTCCAAATTTAAGTGCCATCGAGCATTTTCCTTCCCACACTATCATATTCCTTTTACAAGACCACTACGTTTTGCCCAAAATTTGTATATTGGTTATAAGAAATTATTAACAAAAAGTGTAGAAGCAACAACTTTAGGATAATCTATCACTATATTGATCAAGGTATAATAAAGAGTTTCAAGGTAAAACTAAAGAAATCCATCAATACATATTCATTATCAAAAAAGCTTTACATTACAAAAACTCCCTAAACAATACAAGAAAATCAAATAGTAATACTGCAACTAATAAATCCAATCAATACATTAAGCAGAAACTCTCAATTCTGCTATAATCATAAACAATAGCTCTAGAATTACAAATTCTTCCTCCGTTGATTGCAGCCTAGGAACTTTTAGTCAGATCCTCATCAGGAAAAAGTGCTTCATACAAACGTGAAGGACTATTATCTTCTTCAATTAGTGTAGGCATGTCATCTTCCCCAACTTCTCTAGGTATCTTCGTCAGATCCTCATTTGGAAAAAAAAGCATCATACCAGCGTGAATGACTATCATCTTCTTCAATTAGAGCAGTCATGTCATCTTCCTCAAGTTGTCCAGACATCTGAATGAAAGATGAAGTGAGTTGGCTTTTTCAAGTTTTTGAAGCAATATTTGTCCTTCACTTAATCATAAGCCTCTTTTAAGTCCATGCTTTGGTGAATTTGCACGTTTTGTAGTTGAGCAACCCCCATGCTAGCCTCAATTTCTTTTTGCCATGGTTCAACTTTGCAGAATCGCAAGGCACATCCAAAAACTCCTTAATAGAAATTGATCCTTCTGTAAAACCGGGAAAGTGGTCACAAGAGAAATCATAATGAAGGAGCTTTTTGAGGAACTCATACCAGGATCACTTAGTCCAACTTTTATATTAAGTCCATCTCCTGTTACTTCTAGGACACTATTAGGTCTTAATTCTTCTCATTCAGAAACTATTTGTAACTTTGGTTGCTCTTGAACAACCCTCAAGCCAACATCTATTTGGTGATGAATAATATTAGTGGTGTTCTTATATTCACCATTATATTCATTGTTGACAATTGTTAGTGACCTTGACTGTTCTTAACCAACCTTAAAGTGGGCCTTAATTTGGCAATAATCAATTTGGTAGCAAGGGCTATAAGACTCCAAACATTCCTTTTGGTTAGTATCAATTTCAATTTTCATTGGCAACTTTCTCGTCACCATTGGTTTTGCAAAGGACTTTCTTTTGCGTTTCCTTAAAGCAATCCCATCTACAGTAACAACGTGTTGTTCCCATAGCGTTGTATGAGTTGTAATTGTTGTCAACTATGGATTTAAGTGTGCAAGAAAGTAAAGCCACATGAAAGGGTAAGAAAGTAAATTTACCGCGTAAGTCCTATTAGGCTTTCATGGAATAGAGTATATAATGGTCTTGGAAGACGAAGAATAAGGTGTCGGCAATATTGAGCATTCAGCAAAATCTAGACAATCGACCAACCAAAGAACACTAAACCCTACACGGACACCACCGAATGAATCGAGTGAACAGGAGCCGTCGTGAACAGTAACTGCACAGTGAAGCCGTTGTCGGAGATAGGAGAGAAACGGCTATAACGGCAAGACGATCGGCGAGGAGAGTGGACGGTCGAAACAATTGAGCAGCTGTCGATGGAAAGGAGAAGAAAATGCAGCCATCGACGGTCGGAAAATCAAGCAAAAAGGCAAATCCGTTAAGAGAGAAGGAGGCGGCCGAAGGGGGGCTGAATGTTGAACGTAAGACGGCCGAAAGGCGGCTGAGAAAGGTGAGTCGTGAGGGAGAACAGATCCGAACTGGAACGAGACGAGACCAGATCGGGAACGGGTAAGAGAGATCCGGCAGCTAGACGTTGGAAGAGAGAGAAACAGACGATCGGAAAATTGAGCAAAACGGCGAACCAAGAGAGAGAAAACGCAGCCGACGGACGAAGAGAGAGAAAACGCAGAACAGAGAAGGAGAGAAACCAGTGAGGAACGGCACACCACCGGTACACCAGCGGTTGGCGAGGAGACGACACGGCTGGACGGCCAAAAGTGGGTGGACGGCAAAGACCTATACGGCCAGATCGGAAGGAGAGAGAAAGTCGACGGCCAAATCAGAGCAGATCAGCAGGAAGAGAGAAACCCAACGGTGAACGAAAAAGTGAAATCCGGTGAAGAGAGAAAGAAATCCGGCGGGAAGAGAGAGAAATCCGGTGGTAGAGAGAGAAATCCAGCTGGACAGCAGGAGAGAGAGAAACGGACAAGCGAGCTGCGAGACAATGAGATCGTGAGACAAGGAGACGGGTGAGACCGTAAGACGGTGAAAGTAGGAATTGTGTGAAACAACGTAGAAATTCGGCGAAGCATTGAACTCAACGTATTTCTAGACTTCTTTAAGAGAGGTTAGAGAGCGTTGCGGTGAACTTTTAAGCGGCAGTGGAGCAGCCTTTCAACTCAACAGAGGCAAGACAAGTTAGAAGAAGGGTAGACACAGTAAGTGACACTCTTTATATTGTACTTGCTTAGTAATTGCAATAGTGAAAAGAGCAGAGAATTAAAGACATCCATTGTAACCTGAATTCTCAAGTATAGTGGATAGTCTCGGTAAGGGAGAGTCCCTACCACCGTGGATGTACGTCACGTTGATGGAACCACGTAAATCTCGTGTGTCCTTAATTTGCTTTACGTTCTGTGCTTTGAATTGAGTTATGAACGCAGCTAAAGTATTAGCCAACCCATAACCTAACGAAGACCTAAACAAAAACATCCGTATTGTCTATTAGGCAAGGTGTATGAAAGGTGACTTTGGGGACTATTGTGATTAGTAGGTAGCAATAGATCTACCTTAGTCGAGTCTGAGAAAGAGTTCGCTTTTAAGAAGAGGTTGAAGTTGTTCACTTACCTGCGAATTGCGAATTGTGGTGATACTGATTCACCCCCTTCTCAGTATCACAAACTAATAGATCCTAGGGAGAAGTCGGGAACTTCAATTGGTATCAGAGCACTGGTTCACCAGTTTGAAGCTTAACAGCTTGGTGTACTAGTTTGAAGGGATCTAGAAGTTTGACTTATTCATCATACTGAGAAATGGAAGTCGGTACCAGCACTAGCACCACTTACAACAAGAAGGTTCCAATCTTCAATGGAACCAACTACCATATGTGGAGAGCAAGAATGCAAGTGGTATTTGCAACCATGGGCATGAACGTAGTGAAATGCGTACAGGAGGGTTTTGTGGCTCCGGAAGAAGGTAAAGACCCAACCCCAGAAGAGTTAAGGCAGTTTGAGATAAATGGGAAGGCCTCAAATGTCATCATTTCAGCATTGATAGATGCTGAATATGCTAAAGTTATGGACTGCAAATCTGTCAAGGAGATATGGGATAGATTGCAAAAAATCTATGAAGGTGATGGCAGAATGAAGGAGGCTAAACTTTAAGTGTTCAAGGAGAGATATGAATCTCTCAGAATGCAGAAAAATGAGACAGTCCAAGAGTTCTTCACCAGGGTTATTGATACTGTGAATGACCTGAGAAGTTATGGGAAGAACAAGAAGGACTCATCTGTTGTGAAGAAGATTCTGAGAATTCTGCCTGAGAGGTTTGCCTCAAAGGTAGTAGCCATAGAGGAGAGTAGAGATCTCAATTCTATGTCTCTACATGATCTCCAGTGCAATCTCATTACATATGAAATGAGGATAAAGTCAGCTGAAAACTCTGCAACAACAAAGGTATCACAGGAGGTAGCTTTCAAAGCTATAAAGCACTTGAAGATAAAAGAAGAGAAAGAATCATCCAGTGAGGAGGAGGAGGATGATGATGATGAGGAAGAAAGTGAAGATGAAGTATTGGGTTACTTCACAAGGAAATTCAAAAAGGGGTCTAAGAAGGGAAAAGGACAACTGGCCTTGAGATGTTATCGTTGTGGGAAGACTGGACACTTTGCTTCTAAGTGCAAAGTGAAGCTTAATGATGAAGATGAGGATGATGATGATGAGCCGAATTCAAGATGGAGAAGATCATCATTCAAATCAAAGAAGTCCAGTAAAAAGACTGCCAACCCACAGAGGAAGAAGAAAGACTCATTTAAGAGTTATGTGAGTCAGATAAAAGAAGCTGATGAAGAGGAAGATGAAGAATCATCAGATGAGCATGCCTTTATGGCATCAGCTAAAGGTGATAGTTCAACCTCTGAAGAGGAAAAGGAGGTTGATGAAGAAGAGCTAGATCTTGAAGCTGAGTTGCAAGCAGCTTCAAAGGAGATAGTCAGAAGGGGCAGAACCATAAGAAGGTTGGAGGCCCATATAAAACAAATTGAAGCTAAGTCTGAGGAAGTTGAAAGTCAAAAGGATGAAATAAGGGCTGAGCATATTGACTTGAAGAGAAGATTTGAAGAACAAATTAAGATATGTGAAGACCTTACAATAGAGCTTGGTTCAAGGGCTTCAAAAATTAAAGGAATGGAGAAAGAGTTGCTGAGACTCCAGCAACAACTCAAAAGTAGTGAAGAGAATTTGCAGAAGCTTGAAATGATAGGAGAAACAAATTCTGCAAAAGGAAAGAAGAATGTAGAGAAAGTGCAGCAATCTAAGGCTGCATTGGCTAAAGAAAATAAGAATGTGCCACAGAACTTGAAAGAGAAGGTTGTGACTCAGGAAAAGATAACGGAGAATAAAGAAGATTTGAAGAAGCAACCTAGTGTGGCAAACAAAAATGGAGAAAAGAAAGTTAGCCAGCAAAGGGCTGAACAAAAGAAGGAGAAGAAGGTGATTGAAATGAAACTCACACAAGCAAAGAATCCAGCTACTTTGCTTGCACAGCAAGTGATGAACAGAAGAAGACAAGCTGTGATCAGACCCAAAAAGAGGCAGTTTTAAGGTCATTGCCTTTATTGTGGAGTTTGGGGTCATAAGGCAATTAACTGCTGGTGGAGAAGGCTAGTATATGTCTCCAATTTGAGAAGATCCGATGCTGCATACAGGGGGAGACAGTACAAAATTCAGAAGAGAACACCTGTCGTGAGTTCTTGCACATACTGTAAAAGGCGAGGACACACTGACGAGGATTGTTGGTGGAAGCCCAAACCAGTAGTTTCAAAGAACAAGTTTGCTATATTGGTAGACTTGGAACAGTGTGAAAGGTGCGGGCAGGATGGCCATAATGCCAAGAGATGCATGACACTTCTCCCTGAGCAAGAAAAGGCACTTGATGGCACAGTAAAGACAAGCGGTGCAATTAAAGCTGTGAAAAAAGAGAAAGTTATCTTCCAGCCAGTTAAGAAGAAGGAATACATAGCAAAAAGGAAGGTAGCTAATATAGCTGAAATTGCACTCAAAGCTGACTACGAGGATAAGCAGTGGATCCTTGACAGTGGATGCACTTCACACATGACGGGAGACAAGAGTAAATTGTCAAAGCTAAACAAGTCAAGAGAAGGCAGAGTCAAGTTTGACAATGATGATTCACTCAACATCAGTGGTCAGGGGTCAGTAAACATTGGAAAAGGAAAGCTGAAAGATGTTCTGCATGTTGAAGGACTCAGATATAATTTAGCATTTGTCAGCAAACTATGTAATGAAGACCATAAGGTAATATTCACAACAACAGGTTGTCAGGTAAAGAGTAAAAAAGGCAATACTGTTGCAGTTGGGAAGAGAACAGCTGGAAATTTGTATGTGATTGATGAAGAAAGAGATCCTCTTGCAACTAAGACTGTGCAAGAAAGAAAGCCAAAGAAAACGTGGGCTAGTGCTCACCAAGAAAATCAGATCACAGGTGACCCATCAGCAAGAGTTACAACAAGAAGAAGAATTATGGGAGCTACTGCTTTACTCTCACAAGTTGAACATAAATCTGTTGAAGAGGCTACACAAGATCTAACTAAATCTTTGTCCACAAAGCTGTTTGAAAAGCACAAAATGAGTCTATCTGTGCGAATGCCTCCTCAAGCCTGAAAATCAGGTGAATCCTTCATCTCTACTTTGCGAGTTTTTCAAAATTTTAATTGGTTGGCAAAGGGGGAGAGAAGCAACAGTGCAGGGGGAGCTATTAAGAAAGGAGGAGTGCATATTTAGGGGGAGTTGAAACTGCTGCATAGTGGCTTTTGTTATGAGTGTTGCCAACAATTACAAAGGGAGAGATTGTTGTTCCCATAATGTTGTATGAGTTGTAATTGTTGTCAACTATGGATTTAAGTGTGTAAGAAAGTAAAGCCACATGAAAGGGTAAGAAAGTAAATTTACCACGTAAGTCCTATTAGGGTTTCATGGAATAGAGTATATAATGGTCTTGGAAGACAAAAAACAAGGTGTCCGCAATATTGAGCATTCAGCAAAATCTAGACAACCGACCAACCAAAGAACACCAAACCCTACACGGACACCACCAAACGAATCGAGTGAACAGGAGCCGTCGTGAACAGTAACCTCGTGAACAGTGCCGTCGAGTGAACAGTAACCGCACAGTGAAGCCGTCGTTAGAGATAGGAGAGAAACGGCTATAACGGCAAGACGATCGGCGAGGAGAATGGACGGTCGAAACAATTAAGCAGCTGTCGACAGAAAGGAGAAGAAAACGCAGCCATCGACAGTCGAAAAATTGAGCAAAAAGGCAAATCTGTTGAGAGAGAAGGAGGCAGCCGAAGGGGGGCTGAACATTGAACGTAAGATGGCCGAAAGGCGGCTGAGGAAGGTGAGTCGTGAGGGAGAACAGATCCGAACTGGAACGAGACGAGACCAGATCAGGAACGAGTAAGAGAGATCCGGCAGCTAAACGTTGGAAGAGAGAGAAACAAACGATCGGAAAATCGAGCAAACTGGCGAACTAAGAGAGAGAAAACGCAGCCAACGGATGAAGAGAGAGAAAACACAGAACGGAGAAGGAGAGAAACCCGTGAGGAATGGCACACCACCAGTACACCAGCGGTCAGCGAGGAGACGACACGGCTGGACGACTGAAAGTGGGTGGATGGCAAAGACCTATACGGCCAAATCGGAAGGAGAGAGAAACCCGATGGCCAAATCAGAGCAGACCGGCGAGAAGAGAGAGAAACCCGACGGCCAAATTGGAGCAGACCGGCAGGAAGAGAGAAACCCGACGGTGAACGAAAAAGTGAAATCCGGGGAAGAGAAAGAAATCTGGCGAAGAGAGAGAAATTCAGCTGGACAGCAGGAGAGAGAGAAACGGACAGGCGAGCTACGAGACAGTGAGATCGTGAGATAAGGAGATGGGTGAGACCGTAAAACGGTGAAAGCAGGAATTGTGTGAAACAACGTAGAAATTCAGCGAAGCATTGAACTCAACGTATTTCCAGACTTCTTCAAGAGAGGTTAGAGAGTGTTGCGGTGAACTTTTAAGCAGCAGTGGAGCAGCCTTTCAACTCAACAGAGGCAAGACAAGTTAGAAGAAAGGTAGACACAGTAAGTGACACTCTTTGTATTGTACTTGCTTAGTAATTGCAATAGTGAAAGGAGCAGAGAATTAAAGACATCCATTGTAACCTGAATTCTCAAGTATAGTGGATAGTCTCGGTAAGGAGAGTCCCTACCACCGTAGATGTATGTCACGTTGATGAAACCACGTAAATCTCGTGTGTCCTTAATTTGCTTTATGTTCTGTGCTTTGAATTGAGTTGTGAACGCAGGTAAAGTATCAGCCAACCCATAACCTAACGAATACCTAAACAAGAACATCCGTATTGTCTATTAGGCAAGGTGTCTGAAAGGTGATTTTGGGAACTATTGTGATTAGTAGGTAGCAATAGATTTACCTTAGTCGAGTCTGAGAAAGAGTTTGCTTTTAAGAAGAGGTTGAAGTTGTTCACTTACCTGCGAATTGCGAATTGTGGTGATACTGATTCACCCCCCTCTCAGTATCACAAACTAGTAGATCCTAGGAAGAAGTCGGGAACTTCACAACGTCTCCATTCTTTCTTAGCCGTCATAGCACCTAACTGCCCTTGTTCTGCCCCGACTTCAAAGAATACTCATGTATTATCTAAAGCCCATTCTATTATGATCCCTTATTCCGGTAACTAAATCTTTTCTTAGTTGCCAAGTAATCTCCCCTGATATAGGCATCAACATCAATCCTTGGGCTGCTAACCTCTTCATGCCAGCAACCATCACTAAACCCCGTGGTGTGATCAATCCTAGGGCCATTGTCATTGGCGGATTTCTTTTTCAAAAAGGGTGAAAGGGTAGAGGTTCTCCTCATAACAATCATCTTTGTCCCTAAACCTTTCCCAAATCTGCCACAGCTCTTCTTCTTTGTTGTAGAGTTCACAATCCTTCACAAAAGACTCATAAGATTTTAGCATTGTGTCTGTGAATCTCTTATGGAGAAACTTACCCACTAGTATCCCATCAGTAGGGCGAAAGCGATACCCTCTTGCAAGCTTTGGCCTTGCTTGTATCTTTCTTCTTATTTTTTTGATCACTTAAAGGTAATCTATGTTTCTTATGCCTGATGGTAGCTAACAATTAGAAAACAAAACAAGAAAGATAGAAATAGTATTTATAGAGTGAGTTTTGACCCATACGTTGTTTCTTTTTCTCAGTTTATTATATTTAGTCACATGCTTACTTTTAAGAGTTTTAAGTTTCAACTTTTTTAATATACTTTTACCATCTATATAATATTTAATATTAATTTAGTAAATAATTTATAATTTTAATACTTTAATAGAATTAAATATACATTATAATTTATTTATTGTATTTAACCTAAATTCAACAATTAATTTAGAATCTTTTTAAGTATTGTAAGTCAACAATAAATCTATCATATTTAGTCACTTAGTTACTTTTATGGTAAAAGTCATCCAATCACATTGTTATAGGTCTTAAGCACAAATAGCCAAGTAACGCATAGTCAAAAAAATTATCAAAATTCAGTCAATATCTATTGCAATTTTTTAAAGTATTCCTTGAGTTTTGAGAATAATAAAAATTTTAATATAAAAAAATTATAATTTAATGACAAAATTTCTACGTATAAAAAACATCCAACATCCTAACAAGACAATCCACATAATCTAAGTTAGTTTTATGTCTATCAATTTTCCCATCAATTTCATTTACAAAATGGAAATAACAAGAGTAAAATTCGATTGAACGATACTCCATTAAGTTTGATTTTAGTTGATGGTTGTACTAAAAGAGTATTATATTCTCAATAATGAAATGTTTAAAAGATTAGGAAGAAGTTAATGAGTATAAAAAAGTCAAAGTCTTAGAACTCCTTTAATATATAAACTAAAATTAAAATTTCAAACTCTTTCAACAAAAGAATTAAACCTTATACCCCAATGAATCCTTAAGGTGTGAAATGGTGCCAATATATATATATAGAAACAGTAGCGAGTAAGGCTAAATTCATTTAAAGTGGGGCCAATCCAATCAACCACTAATGAGCTACTTGCTTTTACACAAGTAAAACAATAGCCAATTAGATGCATTAAAAAAATTAAATTATCCTTTTTTTAATCAAAATTACGCATCTTGATTACTCTTTATTTTGACCTTTTATCTTGAATACTATGGAAAGCCACCACCATTGCCCGGGAAAAATATGTAAAGAAAATAAATAGAAGACATAAATAAACGAGCAAAGAGGTCACTTTCTGACCGTTGGTCGGTGAAGACGGTGGTGCCAGTCTCGTTGCCGACGTGGCATTCGGTGATATGG
>CM038605.1:7267099-7331049 GCA_021533255.1 Ceriops tagal | reverse complement strand
CCTATTCTCAGGAAAATTTAAGCCACTGTATGAAGCATATGAGAATTGCACACCCAGTTGCATTGTCAAGCATGTTGAATAAACATTAAATATCTATTTTTTATTAGTGCGTTATTTCAACAGTTTTATAAAAAAATAAAATGTCAAGAGTCAGCAGTTACTCTTACGGGTAATAATGAGTTTTAATTTTAATTTATAACTATTAATAAAATTACCTATAATTAAGTTTATTTTAATTTTAGAAGGGCAGACTACAACCTATAAATAAATTATTGTATTGCTTATAAGTATGACACAGAATCGAGAATAAAGTCTCTCTTCAAAAATTATTTTTTCTCCACAAGTCTATAGTTTGCAGCCAACAATATTTTTTTACAAATTGGTATCAGAGCCAATGGGGAGTGTAATCAATAATGTGCTGCTGTCCCGATTAACGAAGGTGAACTACAAGAATTGGAGCATCCAAATGAAAGCTCTTCTCGGTTCTGTGAATTGTTGGGAGGTGGTTCAAGAAGGTTTCGAAGAACCAGAATCTACCGCAGGATATACGGCGGCTCAAAATAAGGCATTGAAAGAAACGCGATCAAAGGATAAGACGACATTGTACATGCTGTTTCGAGCTGTTGATGATTCGGGCTTTGAGAAGATTATGAGTGCGAAAACTTCAAAAGAAGTGTGGGACATCTTGGAGACTGCGTACAAAGGAGCCGACCGAGTTAAACAAGTTCGCCTTCAAACTCTCCGCAACGAGTTGGAAGGCATGAAGATGAAGGAGTTGGAAGGTGTGTCCGATTACATCACACGTGTTCAAACCGTGGTGAATCAACTCAACCGAGACGGAGAAAAGTTGTCCGATGCGCAGGTCGTGGAGAAGATTCTGAGGTCGTTGACCGACAATTTCGAGAATGTGGTATGTGCCATAGAAAAGTCAAAGGATTTGGCAACGTTCACAGTCGACGAGCTTACCGGTTCCCTTATGGCACATGAATATCATAAGAAGAAGAAGAATAAGGAGACACTTGAGCAGGCACTTTAAACCAAAGCATCGATTAATGACGAAAAGATATTCTATTTTCAAAACTTTTGAGGTAAATGGCGTGGCCGTGGTGGTCGAAGAAATAGTCGCGGTGGGAAAAGCCATGGTCAAGAAGGGTATCATGAGGAGAAGGGGCAATCAAACCAACAGAATTGGAGTGGAAGAGGATGCGATCGTGGAAGAGGCGATCGGTCAAATTATTCCAACATCGAGTGCTATAAGTGTGGCAAATATGGTCACTATGCGAAGGATTGCAATTCCGATAAGTATTACAATTGTGGAAAGGTGGGGCATTTTGCAAAAGAATGTCAAGTCGAGAAAAAGATGGAAGAGACAACCAACCTAGCCATGGAAGATGAGGTGAAAGAAGGTTTTCTCTTAATGGCATATAACAAAGTCAACACCGACAATGACACAATGTGGTACCTTGACATGACTACAAGCAACCATATGTGCGGGCACGAGCATTGTCTCAAAGAGATGCAAAAGGTTGAAGCTGTATCTGTATCATTTGGAGATGGCTCAAAGGCCAAGCCATGCAATGCGTCGTCTATGTTCAAAATCGGTGTCCACATGCGAAGTTGTATGATCAAACACCACAAGAGGCATGGAGCGGACAAAAACCGACAGTCTCTCATCTCAAAGTATTCAGCAGTTTGGCCTACGCACACGTGCCAGATCAGCGAAGAACAAAGCTCGAAGACAAAAGCAAAAGATATATTTTTATCGGGTATGATGAGAAAACAAAAGGATACAAGCTATTCGACCCAATAAGCAAGAAGATTCTAGTGAGTCGTGATGTACGAGTTCATGAAGCAAATGAGTGGGATTGGAATAAAGCAACAGAGGGTATCATCAAAATTGGAGAATCATCAACTGCTATACCAACAACCATACCGGAAAATTCTGAAACTATTGATGATGAAGATGAACCGCGACAACCCAAAATGCGAAGTTTATAAGATTTGTATGATTCGACAAATGAGGTACACCTTATATGTCTTTTGTTGGATTCCCAGAATATAAGTTTTGAACAGGCGGTGCGAGACAAGAAGTGGCAAACTGCCATGGACGAGGAGATTAAAGCAATAGATCGCAACAACATATGGGAGTTAGCAGAATTGCCGAAAGGAACTTAGCCCATTGGTGTCAAGTGGGTGTTTAAGAGAAAGATGAATGCTCAAGGGGAGATAGAACGGTATAAGGCGAGACTTGTAGCAAAGGGATACAAGCAAAAGGCGGGAATTGACTATAACGAGGTGTTTGCTCCCGTTGTAAGAATGGAGACAATCAGATTGCTTATTTCACAAGCGGCTTAATTCAAATGGCCGATATTACAAATTGATGTCAAGTCAGGATTCTTGAATGGTGTTTTTGAAGAAGAAGTTTATATCGAACAACCACCCGGGTACATGAAAATCGGAGAAGAAAAGAAGGTGTTGAAATTGAAGAAGGCACTTTACGGGTTGAAGCAAGCACCGTGAACGTGTAATACTCATATCGATACATACTTCAAGGAGAACGGGTTCGAGCAATGTCCCTACAAACATGCCCTTTATGTGAAGAATAGTGGAGGTAATATGTTATTTGTTGCTCTTTATGTTGATGACCTCATTTTTATGGAGAATAATAATGAAATGATACAAAAGTTCAAGAGCACAATGACACGGGAATTCGAGATGACAGATTTGGGCTTGATGAAGTTTTTCCTTGGTCTGGAGGTAAGACAAGGAAAGACGGGTATTTTTGTATCCCATGAGGCATATACAAAGGAGATTTTGAAGAAGTATGAGATGGAGTCTTGCAATCCGGTTTCAACACCAATGGAACCGGGTGCAAAACTCTCTAAGTTTGATGGAGGAGAACGAGTGGACGCAAGCAAATACCGGAGTTTAGTGGGAAGCCTTCGCTATCTCACATGCACAAGACCGGACCTTGCATTAAGTGTCGGCATTGTAAGTCGGTTTATAGAGGAGCCAGTTTATTCACATTGGAAGGCATTGAAGCGAATCCTACGATACATCCAAGGAACAGTGTCACTCGGGTTATTCTATACAAATGCGGCAGATTGCAAGTTGGTCGGGTACTCCGACAGCGATTGGTGCGGAGACTTGGACAATCGGAAAAGCACATCAAGTTATGTGTTCTTTATGGGTGACACGGTGTTTACCTGGCTTTCAAAGAAGCAACCAATCGTAACACTCTCGACATGTGAAGCTGAATATGTGGCAGCATCTTTGTGTGTACATCATGTGATATGGCTCAGAAATTTGTTGGGCAAGTTGGAGCAACAACAACTCGGTGCGACTATGATACGAGTTGACAACAAATCAGCAATTGAGTTGAGCAAGAACTCGCTGAATCATGAGAAAAGCAAGCATATTGACGTTCACTTTCACTTCATCCAAGATTAAGCGAAGGAAGGAAGTGTGGAATTAATGCACGTGGCAAGTCAGGACCCAGTCACGAATATCTTCACGAAACTGCTACCAACGATACTTCTCGACAACTGCAAAAGATTGATCGGCATGAAAGATGGCAGAAGCATTTAAGTTTATGCGGGAGTCTTGTTGAATAAACATTAAATGCTCGTTTTTTATTATTGCGTTATTTCAGCAGTTTTATAGGAAAATGAAATGTCAAGAGTCAGCAGTTACTCTTACGGGTAATAATGGGTTTTAATTTTGGTTTATGGCTATTAATAGAATTGCCTATAATTAAGTTTATTTCAGTTTTAGAAGGGCAGACTACAACCTATAAATAAATCATTGTATTGCTTGTAAGCATGACACAGAATCGAGAATAAAACCTCTCTTCATAAATTATTTTTTCTCCACAAGTCCATAGTTTGCAGCCAACAATATTTTTTTACAAAGCATGCACTGCTACTGAACTCGCTCAATCCATTACCTTCTTGTGCCATGTTATCCACTGATCCTGAATTTCAAATTTCTACCTGTTTACCAGTGCCAAAGTAATCAGTATAGCATGGAATGGAAACCTATCGAGCTTTCTATACCTCTGCAGAAAAAGAATGAAACCGCAGGATCAAATATCATAGAAAAGGATCGATCTATTTTTTATGTAGCCACCAAAAATTAAGATATTGAACAAAAGAAGCCTAGAGGTTTGAGAGAGTTGGGGGTCCATTCATATAATAAACACACCATTAACAAAGTAACACCCAAATAATGTGCACTCATTGAGCAGATAGTCAAGTTCATGAAGATTGTTTTCATGCATTAACGATGTTAGGATAATGAGTCCAAAGCTAAATAACAGAGGCACAATTACCTATGCATCAAAACAGTATATGTTGATTGCCTCGTGCATAACAGTATATGTTGAATGCCATTACTTGGAAGCCATGATAATGCTTGGTCTTGCACACCATTAATCCTCATAGGTGACGACAATCCACTCTGGAACTGTTACGACAAGATAGTACAATTCATATTTTCCCCACATGGCCAAAGAATTCATTACATATCTCGTGCATTACCTAGCTAGAGCATTCTAGTGGCAGAAGCTGCTACTTAGCAAAGTTTTCCTGCCAAGAGATGTAGTGCATGAATATAGAGCTTATTAATCAATCCATTATTGACTGGGCACAAAGGAATGCTTCCCTATGTTAAATTAATTAACACAAGTGGCCCTTATTATTTAAAATATGACCAAATATAAAAGGTCTAATACAATGGTCGGTTAAGTATAATGATAATTTGGGCCATCGGGTTTAAAATCCCTCCACTCTCCTTATTTAAAGATAACAGTAATAGGAAAAGAGGGATAACTCCCTATTTAAAGATAACGATTACAGAAAAAGAGGGATAACTTCCTATTTAAAGATAACGATTACAGGAAAAGAGAAATAACTTTTATCATTACAGACCTTTTCTTTTTCTCCACCATTAGAGAAACCAAAATAGAAGAAGGGAAGAGTAAGAGAAATTTATCAAGAGCAAAACCAGAAGAGGATTCTCATCTTCATAATAAGAACTTAACATTATGAACAACGGTATGTCAAATTCATTACAATTTGTATATTAGTTTTCACATAAAGAAAAATATCCTGTATCGTAGAAATAAGAATTTCAAGAAAGAAAATTCTAACAATTGGTATCAAAGCGGGTTTGCGAATACTGTAATTTGCTATGAAATTAAAGATGTTCCTGTCCATGGTACATTTGCTTTCATTCATTGAATTTCTGTCACATAAGATCTTGATCAAATATGGAGAATATCATTTTAATGTTCTTGTTTCTAAATTAAAGAAACAACCATAATGGATTCATGTTTTATGAACATAATATGCACCATGTGTGATATTCATGTCGTTTTCAAGGATTGACTTCATAGAGAAATGAATCAAAATAAATTGGACGAATGTTTTCAATCGTCATTAATGTTTCGAAACTTCGTACGTTGGCAGTTAAGAGATTTACGCCGGCCACTAGGGATTCTACGCTGCCAGCTTTTGCCGACGTGGAATATACGCCGGCTACTAGAGTAGTACACCGTCGGCATATTGGCCAGTGTTGACTCCTACAGAATGAAAAATTTCAACACCGTTTCAAACATTGCCAGTGTACAAACAAACATTTACGAACACAGTATAAATATCATATTGCAAACTTGTTTTCCGTATCATTGATAATTTATTGATATTTTGTTAAATTGAATAATCTTAATAATTGAAGATTTTGAAGTTTATTGAGATCATATTAACATGAATCAAATGTTGAAAGCTTGTTAGTTACCAAAGTGGCCTTACTTGAAAGGATTTAAATATTCAATTGTGAATTTCAATTATTCATTTCTTTATATGCTAATAAAATGTTGTACAGATTTGAAATGAACAATTGTGGTTATTAATTATAAGGCTAGGAGATCATCCAAAGATAGATCATTGCTTATAATTAATGATACTAAAAGAGATTCATTGATATACTGGGTAAATATGATTACATATCTAAAGATAACATTCATGTTAACTCTAGTATGATTGATTGATCTATCAAAGTATATCTAAATTAGCATCATCATTGATTAAAGTTATGTATTTGAGAATCACCCAAAGGTGAACTTAAGTACTTAATCAAAGTTTGTAATGTATATATCTGAATCCAATTGAATTTATTCAAAACATTAATGTGTAAATTTGGATTATGTTTACAGCTTCCAATAATATATTCACCTTAGGCAATGCGATGATCAAATTCAATGGGCTGAACTATGCGGAATGGTCTGAGCATATTCAGTTTCATTTAGGCGTTTTGGGTTTGGACTTAGCAATCATCTCGAATGAAAAGCCTATAGCCATTACTGAGACCAGTACAAAATCTGATAAGTCTCTTCATGAGGCTTGAGAACGGTCTAATAGGCTGAGTTTGAATTTGATGCGAATAACGATAGCTAAAAATGTCAAGCCATCAATGCCTAAGACAGAAAATGCAAGGGAATTTATGATGAGAATTAAGGAATACTCTTAATCAGATATAGCTGATAAATCCATTGTAGGAAGCCTCATGAGTGAGCTGACGACCAAGAAATTTAATTGGTCATAACCTATTCATGATCATGTGACTAGTATGGCTAATCTAATAGCAAAGTTGAAGACAATGGGCATGGATATGAGTGAATCTTTTTTTGTTCAATTCATCATCAACTCACTGCCTCCTAAATTTGGTCAGTTCCAAGTGAATTATAACACTATCAAAGAGAAATGTAACCTTCAAGAAATTAAGGCCATGTTAGTTCAGGAAGAAGGGAGATTAAAGAAGATGAAGGACACTTTATTCATCTTACTATTCATGATGATACTAGCAGTAGCAAGTCTAAACCATATAAGAAGAATAAGAAGAAGGACAAAGCCTCTATGAAAGTCACTGGAGGTCAGATCCAAAAGGATCAAAAATACTTCTTCTGCAAAAAGATTGGTCACTTCAAGAAAGATTGTCCAAAGAGAAAGGCTTGGTTCGAAAAGAAAGGTATGTATTGTATATCAGTATGTTTTGAATCAAATGTAATTGAAGTACCTAATAATACTTGGTAGTTAAACTCTGGAGCTACTATTTATGTGTCACATATTATGCAAGGATTCCTTTCAATCCAACCTATAACAGGAATTGAGAAGTTCCTTTATATGGGAAACAGAATAAAGACACGAATAGAAGGAATTAGGACGTATAGATTGATTTTGGATACTAGTTGTCACCTGGATCTAGAAAAGTGTCTTTATGTTCCTGAATGTGTTAGGAATTTAGTTTTTGTTGCAAAGTTAGATGAAGTAGGATTTAACTTTAAGATTGGAAACAGTGTATTTTCATTGTATAGACATTCGTACTATTATGGATCTGTTACTTTGGTTGATAATTTATACCGTTTTAATCTTGATGTTATGTATGCTAATTCTCTATTTCTTGTTGAGCATAATATAGGTAACAAATGTAATGCACATAATGATAGTTCTGCTTTCTTATGGCATCAAAGATTAAATCATCTATCCAAAGAAAGGATATTGAGGTTGGTGAAAGGTGATGTCCTATCTCAATTGGATTTTATTGATTGGGAGGTATGTGTTGACTGTATAAAAGAGAAACAAACAAGACACACATCAAAGAACCCAACCATGAGAAGTAATGAACCTTTAGAATTGATACACAATGATATTTATGGCCTCTTTAATATTCCAACATGGGGTGGTGAGAAATATCTCATCACGTTTATAGATGACTACTCACGATATTGTTATTTATATCTACTACATGAAAAGTCTCAATCAGTAAACACCTTGGGGGTGTTTATTAATGAAGTGGAAAGGCAGTTAGATAGAAAAGTGAAAGTGATTAAGTTAGACAGGGGTGGTGAATATTATGATAAATTCAATGAAAGTGGACAATGTCCTGATCCATTTGCAAAACTTCTTAAAAGTCGAGGCATATGTGCATAGTATATAATGCCTGGTACACCACAACAAAATGGTGTAGCAGAAAGGCGGAATCGCACACTTATAGATATGGTTAGGAGCATGTTAAGTTACAATACTGTACCTTTATCCTTGTGGATGCATGCGTTAAAAACTGCTGCATATCTGGTGAACAGGGTTCCTAGTAAAGCTGTCCCTAAGACTCCTTATAAGTTATGAACAGGTAGGAAACCCAGTTTAAGACACCTTCATGTTTGGGGTTGTTCAGTAGCAGTAAGGATATATAATCCATATGAAAGAAATCTTGATGCAAGAACCATTAATGGTTACTTCATTAGCTATCCTGAAAAGTCCAAAGGATATAGGTTCTATTGTCCTAATCATAGTATTAGAATAGTTGAGTCTGGTAATGCTTAGTTCATTGAAAATGGTCAATTCATTAGGAGTGGGGAATCACAAAAAGTGGATATTAGAGAATTACAAAATGAAAGATCCACAATAAGCACTTCTACTCAAGTTGTTATCCCCACAACTAGTGTTTTTACTCAAGTTGTTGTTCCTTTTGTTGCATCACAATTACGCAACATGTAAAGACAATAAATTGATATTCGAAACACACAAAGTGAACACATAAGATATGAACCAAGTGACAATGTGCAAGTGATACCATAAGAAATGGCATTACGGAAGTCTACAAGACAGAAAAGACCAGCTATATCGAATGATTATGTGGTTTACTCACTTGAACATGAATCTGAATTAAGCATTGATAAAGATCCAGTCTTATTTAAACAAGCCATGGAATGTAATAATTTTGAAAAGTGGTTCAATGCTATGAAGGAAGAGATAAAATCAATGGATGTAAATCAAGTCTGGGAACTAATAGAGTTGCCTGAAAGATCAAAACGAGTTGGCTGTAAGTGGGTCTTGAAGACCAAGCGAGACTCAAAAGGTAACATCGAAAGGTATAAGGCTGGACTTGTTGCCAAAGGTTACACTCAAAAGGATGGTATTGACTATAAGGAGACTTTCTCTCCGGTCTCTGAGAAAGACTCCTTAAGAATTATTATGGCTTTAGTGGCTCACAATGACTTAGAGCTCCACCAAATGGATGTAAAGACCGCCTTTTTAAATGGTGACTTAAAAGAGGAAGTGTATATGGACCAATCTAAAGGTTTCATAACCATAGGGCAAGAAAATTTGGTATGTAAATTAAAGAAATTGATATATGGACTAAAACAAGCCTCTCGATAATGGTATATTAAGTTCAATAATACCATTACATCATATGATTTTGTAGAGAACACCGTTGATCGGTGTATCTATATGAAGGTCAATGGGAGCAAGTTCATTATATTAGTCCTATATGTCGATGACATTCTTTTGGCTATTAATAACATAGGTTTGTTACATGATGTCAAGAAATTTCTCTCTGAAACTTTTGAAATGAAAGATATGAATAAGGCATCCTATGTGATAGGAATAGAAATATTTCATAATGGATCACAAAGATTGTTAAGATTGTCTTAGAAATGCTATACCAATAAAGTATTAGAGAGATTTAGAATGAAAAATTGCTCTACAGGAATAGTTCCAATTCATAAAGGGGGTAAGTTCAGTGAATTGCAATGTCCAAAAAATGATTTGGAACGAAAATTAATGGAATCCATTCCCTATGCATCGCTGGTTGGAAGTTTGATGTATGCTCAAACATGTACTCGACAAGATATTAGTTTCGCTGTTAGAATGTTAGGTCGATATCAAAGTAATCCTGGAATAGATCATTGGAAAGCTGGAAAGAAAGTACTTAGGTACTTATAAGGCACTAAGGATTATATGATTACTTATAAAAGATTAAGTCATCTTGAAGTAGTAGGCTATTTGGATTCAGATTATGCTGGATATGTAGACTCGAGGAAATCTACATTTAGTTACATGTTTCTGTTGGCTGGAGGAGCAGTTTCATGGAAAAATGGGAAGCAGTCTGTCATTACTACTTCCACTATGAAGGCTGAATTTGTAGCATGCTTTAAGGCTACTATTTGAAGTTCCCGATTTTACCCTAAGATCTACTAATTTGTGATACTAAGAGGGGGGTGAATCAGTATCACCACAATTCGCAATTCGCAGGTAAGTGAACAACTTCAACCTCTTCTTAAAAGCGAACTCTTTCTCAGACTTGACTAAGGTAAATCTATTGCTACCTACTAATCACAATAGTCCCAAAAGTCACCTTTCAAACACCTTGCCTAATAGACAATTCAGATGTTCTTATTTAGGTCTTCGTTAAATTATGGGTTGGTTGATACTTTAGCTACATTCACAACTCAATTCAAAATACAAAACGTAAAGCAAATTAAGGACACATGAGATTTACGTGGTTCTGTCAACATGACGTACATCCACGGTGGTAGGGACTCTCCCTTACCGAGACTATCCACTATACTTGAGAATTCCAGTTACAATAGATGTCTTAATCCTCTGCTCCTTTCACTATTGTAATTACTAAGCAAGTACAATACAAAGAATGTCACTTATTGTATCTATCCTTCTTTTAACTTGTCTTGCCTCTGTTGAATTGAAAGGTTGCTTCACTGCCACTTAGAAGTTCACCACAACGCTCTCTAACCTTTCTTAAACAAATTTAGAAATACGTTGAGTTCTTTCTGATGCTTCGCCGAATTTCTTCTCTAGGTTGTCTCACACAGCTCCTGCTTTCATTGTCTCACGGTCTTACCCATCTTCTTATCTCACACCGTCGCACGTTCTGGTCTCATGCTTCAGATCTACACTCGCTTCACTGTTCTCTAGCCTCACGAATACCAGATCTGCTCTTCCGGTGGTCTGTGCTAGTGTTTCAGATTTTGCTCTCTCAATGGTGAATTTGCCCCTTTTTTTTTTGCCTTTTTTTTTTCTTCCATTCAGCTCCCCTTCGGCCGTCTCTGGTTTTCTCTATTTCTCTGCCGACGGTTTCTCTCTCTTCGTCCACCCCTCTTCGACTGTCTTTGTCTGTTTTTTCGTTAATCGTCCACTTTGTTTTGTCGTCGACCTGTTTCTTTTTCTTGCCGTGTCGTGCTTTCTCTCTTACCATCCAACCGTGTCGACCCGTTTCTCTCTCTTTTACCACCGGATTTCTCTCTTTTTCAGGTGGTGTTTGACGGTTTCTCTCTCTAGGTTTTGGCCAACTCCACTCGACCTCTGTTCTTCGTTCAGCCCCCTTTCAACCGCCTTTTTTTTCTCTCTCTCTCGACGGTATTTCTTTGTCCACCAAAATTGTCTTCCAATTTAGGGCTTACTTGCGACGAATTTACTGTCTTGCCCTTCAATGTGGCTTTTACGTTCTTACCCCTTCATATGGCTTTTACTTTCTTGCCCTTCCATATGGCTTTACTTTCTTGCACACTTAAACCTAGTTGTCAACAATTACAACCCATATAAGGTTGTGGGAACAACAATCTCCCCCTTTGTAATTGTTGGCAACACTCATAACAAAAGCCACTATACAGTAGTTTCAACTCCCCCTAAATATGCACTCTCCCTTTCTTAATAGCTCCCCCTGCACTGTTGCTTCTCTCCCCCTTTGCCAACCAATTACAAATCTGAAAAATTCATAAAGTAGAGATGAAGGATTCACCTGAACTTTAGGCTTGAGGAGGCATTTGCATAGATAGACTCAATCTATGCTTTTCAAACAGCTCTGTGGACAGAAGTTTAGTTAGAATATCTAAATTTGATCTTTAGTGCCAACATACTCTAACTGAATTGTACCCTGTTCCACTTGATCTTTGATGAAGTGATACCGGATGTCAATGTGCTTGCTCCTTGAATGTTGAACTGGATTCTTGCTGAGATCAATAACACTTTAATTATCACAAAGTACACTCACTGGTAACTTCACTTCAACACCCAAGTCTGCCAATTGTCTTAGCATCCAGATCACCTGTGTACATGTTGCACAAACAGCCATATACTCAGCCTCAGCTGTGCTCAAAGCAACACTGTTTTGCTTTCTACTTAACCATGCAACACACTTTGGACCCAAGTAGAAGCTGCAACTATTGGTTGATTTTCTATCATCTATACTTCCTACCCAATCTACATCAGTGTATGCTTGTAATTTAACAGAATCCATGGTTGGATACCACAAACCCATTTCCAATATTCCTTTGAGGTACCTTAAGATTCTTTTCATTGCCAACACATGAGACTCCTTTGGATCAGCTTGGAATCTGCTGGCAGTGAACATAGCTTGCATAAGATCAGGCCTTAATGCTGTAAGGTAAAAAAGGCTCCCTATCATTTTCCTGTACTTTGTAAGGCTTGTATTCCTTCCCTCCTAATCTTTTGTTAACTTACAGCCCACTGTCATAGGGGTACTAACAAGTCTGCTATCCTCTATGCCAAACCTTTTCAACATCTCCTTGGTATATTTCGTCTGAGAAATAAAGATACCTTCTTCACACTGCTTTATCTGTAATCCAACAAAGTACGTCATTTCTCCAATCAATGACATCTCAAATTCCTCACTCATCTTCCGTGCAAAATCTTGGCATAACTCAAAGTGATCCCCTCTAAAGATGATGTCATCTACATATACTATGGTTATCAGCTGGTCTTTCTCTGAGTTGAACATATACAATTTATTATCAACCATTCTTCTTCTAAAGTTCAACCTTCTCAAGTACGCATCTAGCCTATTGTACCATGCTCTTGGAGCTTGCTTAAAACCATACAAGGCTTTCTTCAACTTGCACACATGTGTCTCATCCTCACTAATTTGTACTCCATCAGGTTATTCAATATATACTTCTTCTTTCAAGAGCTCATTCAGAAAAGCAGATTTCACATCCATCTGATAGACTTTATACCTCTTGTGTTCTGCCAAAGCTAAGAACATTCTGATAGTTTCCAACCTTGCTACTAGTGCAAAAGTTTCATCAACATCTACCCCTTCTATTTGAGTGTAGCCTTTGCAAACCAACCTGGCCTTGTTCTTCACCACCTTGCCATCTTCATTGTGTTTATTCCTAAACACCCATTTTGTTCCTATGATATTCTTATTAGTAGGTCTTGAAACCAACTCCCTTGTATCATTCTTCTCAATTTGATCCAGCTTCTCATTGATAGCTTTGACCCAGGCTTTGTCTTGAATAGCTTTTTCAACAAATTTAAGTTTAACTTATGAGAGTAAAGCAATAGCTCCCACAATTCTTCTTCTTGTTGCAACTCCTGCTGATGGATCACCTATGATCTAATCTCCTTGATGAGCATTGGTCCATGTTTTCTTTGTCCTTCTTCCTTACATCGTCTTAGTTACAAGAGGATCTCTTTCTTCATCTTCAGACTCACTCTTCTCCGAGTTTAAACTTACTTCTTGTTCCTTTTCTTCAGGTTAGTCTGATTCTTCATCTACATTGAAGTCATCTTCTTCATTGTCCTTAGCTTCTCCATTCTGCATTGTTTTCTAGTTCTCATCTATTCTCACATGACTGGAAGTGATCACTTTTCCCAGCTTATGCAAGAAAACTCTGTAACCTTTTGTATTTGCTGAGTATCACACAAAGATACCTTCATCAGACCTAGCATTGAATTTTCCCAAGTTTTGCTCCTTGTTCTTCACAAAACATAGACTGCCAAAAACTCTGAGATACTTGGCTATTATCTTCTTCCCACTCCATAGCTCATATGGAGTCTTATTAGTATTAGGCCTTAGTAAAACTCTGTTCAGTAGGTGCACGACTGTAAATGTTGCTTCTGTCCAAAATCTTGTGTGAAGCTTAGATTCCAGTAGTAGAGTTCTTGTCATATCAACCATAGCTCTATTTTTCCCCTCTACCACCCCGTTCTGTTGAGGTATTCTTACTGCTACCATCTAATGGTGAATACCATGCTTCTCAAGGTAATCTTCAAAAGCTTTATTTGTAAATTCAGTGCCTTGATCTGACCTCCATACTTTGATCTTCCTTCCACTCTCATTTTCAGCCAATCTTCTGTATGTCTTGAAGCAATTGAAAACTTCTAACTTGTGTTTGAGGTGCATGATGTAGGTCCTTCTGGAATGATCATCAACAAACAAGATGAAGTACCTTTCACCATTCAACCCTTTTGTCCTCATCGGTCCACACAAATCAGTATGCACAATGTCAAGCACTGCTTCAGAATTGAACTCTTTGGTCTTATATTGCTTTCTGGCATGTTTTCCTTTAGAGCATGCTGAGCAAACATACTCTCTCTCTCTCTCCTGAGGTCGGGAATGTCTCTGATTGCATGAGTAGTGGTCAACTTCCTCATGTTCTTTTGTGATAAGTGTCCCAGCCTTTTATGCCAGAGTTGATTTTCTTTTTCTTTGGTGAGTAAACAATTGCTTGTCTTGTCCTCATCAATCACATATAAATTTCCAGTTGTTCTCTTCCCGGCTGCAACAGTATTGCCTTTTTTACTCTTTACTTGGCAACCTGTTTTTGTGAATATCACTTTATGGTCGTCGTTACATAGTTAGCTGACAAATACTAGATTATATCTGAGTCTTTCAAGGTGCAAAACATCTTTCAGCTTTCCTTTTCCAATATTCACTAACCCATGACCACTAATGTTGAGTGAATCATCATTGCCAAACTTGACTTTGCCTTTTCTTGATTTGTTTAGCTTTGATAATTTACTCTTGTATCCTATCATGTGCGAAGTGCATCCACTATCAAGGATCCACTGCTTATCCTTGCAATCAGCCTTTAATGCAATTTCAGCTATATTAGCCACCTCCCTTTTTACTCTATATTCCTTTTTTTGAACTGGTAGGAATATAGCTTTCTCCTTTTTCTTAGCTTTGACTGCATCGATTGTTTTCATTGTGTCATTGAGTGCCTTCTCTTGCTCAAGGAGAAGTGTCATGCATCTCTTAGCATTATTGTCATCCTGCCCGCACCTTTCACACTATTCCAAGTCTACCAATATAGCAAATTTGTTCTTTGAAACTACTGGTTTGGGCTTCCACCAACAATCCTCGTCAGTGTGTCTTTACCTTTTACAGTATGTGCAAGAACTCACGACAGGTGTTCTCCTCTAAGTTTTGTATTGTCTCTCCCTGTATACAGCGTCGTATCTTCTCAAGTTGGAAACATATACTAGCCTTCTCCACCAGCAGTTACTCGCCTTATGACCTCAAACTCCACAATAAAGGCAATGACCTTGAAACTGCCTCTTCTTGGGTCTAATCATAGCTGGTCTTCTTCTGTTCATTATTTGCTGTGTAGGCAAAGTAGCTGGCTTCTTTGCTTGTTCTTTGCTTGTGTGACTTTCATTTCAGTCACCTTCTTCTCCTTCTTCTGTTCAGCCGTAGCCCTCTGCTAGCTGACTTTCTTCTCTTCCTTCTTGTTTGCTACCCTAGGTTGCTTCTTCAGATCTTCTTTATTCTCAGCTATCTTCTTCTGAGTCATAACCTTCTCTTTCAACTTCTGTGACACATTTTTATTTTCTTTAGCCAATACAGCCACAGATTGCTGCACTTTCTCTACATTCTTCTCTCCTTTTGTAGAACTTCTTTCTCTTATCATTTCAAGCTTCTACAAGTTCTCTTTGCTACTTTTGGGTTGTTGCTGAAGTCTCAGCAACTCTTTCTCTATTTCTTCAAATTTTGAAGCCCTTGAGCCAATCTCTACTATAAAGTCTTCACATATTTTGATCTGTTCCTCAAATCTTCTCTTCAAGTCAATATGCTCAGCCTTTATTTCATCCTTTTGACTTTCAGCTTCCTTAGACTTTGCTTCAACTTGTTTTATATGGGCCTCCAACCTTCTTATGGTTCTGCCCCTTCTGATTATCTCCTTTGAAGCTTCTTCCAACTTAGCTTCAAGATCTGGTTCTTCTTCATCAACCTCCTCTTCCTCTTCAGAGGTTAAACTACCACCATAACCTGATGCCATAAAGGCATACTCATCTAATGAGTCTTCATCTTCCTCCTCATCAGCTTCTTTTGTCTAACTCACATAACTCTTGAATGAGCCTCTCTTCTTCTTCTGTGGGTTGGCAGTCTTCTTACTGGACTTCTTTGATTTGAACGATGGTCTTCTCCATCTCGAATTCTACTCATCATCACCATCCTCATCTTCATCATCAAGTTTCACTTTGCACTGAGAAGCAAAGTGTCCAGTTTGCCAACAACGATAACATCTCAAGGACAATTGTCCTGTTCCCTTCTTAGACCCCTTCTTGAATTTCCTTATGAAGTAAGCCAACACTTCACCTTCACTTTCTTCCTCATCACCATCATCATCCTCATTGGATGATTCTTCCTCTTCTTTTATCTTCAAGTGTCTCATAGCTTTGAAAGCTGTCTCCTTTGATACCTTCGTTGTTGTAGAGCTTTCAGCTAACTTTATCCTCATCTCATATGCCATGAGATTGCATTAGAGATCATGCAGAGACATAGAATTGAGATCTCTACTCTCCTTTATGGCTGCTACTTTTGAGGCAAACATCTCAGGCAGAATTTTCTTCACAATCAATGAGTCCTTCTTGTTCTTCCCATGACTTCTCAGGTCATTTACAGCGTCAATAACCCTGGTAAAGAACTCTTGAACTGTCTCATTCTTCTGCATTGCGAGAGATTCATATCTCTCCTTGAACACTTGAAGCTTAGCCTCCTTCATTCTGCCATCACCTTCATAGACTTTTTGCAATCTGTCCCATATCTCCTTGGCAGATTTGAAGTCCATAACTTTAGCATACTCAGCATCTGTTGATGCTGAAATGATGACATTTGAGGCCTTCCCATTTATCTCAAACTGCCTTAATTCCTCTGGGGTTCGGTCTTTACCTTCTTCCAAAGCCACAAAACCCTCCTGTACGCATTTCACCACGTTCATGCCTCTCTCCACATATGGTAGTTGGTTCCGTTAAAGATTGGAACCTTCTTGCTGTAAGTGGTGCTAGTGCTGGTACCGGCTTCCATTTCTTAGTATACTGAACAAGTTAACCTTCTAGATCCCTTCAAACTAGTACACTAAGCTGTTAAGCTTCAAACTGGTGAACCTGTGCTCTGATACCAATTGAAGTTCCCGACTTCACCCTAAGATCTACTAGTTTATGATACTGAGAGAGGGGGTGAATCAGTATCACCACAATTCGCAATTCGAAAGTAAGTGAACAACTTCAACCTTTTCTTAAAAGCGAACTCTTTCTTAGACTCGACTAAGGTAAATCTATTGCTACCTACTAATCACAATAGTCCCCAAAGTCACCTTTCAGACACCTTGCCTAATAGACAATTCGGATGTTCTTGTTTAGGTCTTTGTTAGGTTATGGGTTGCCTGATACTTTAACTACGTTCACAACTCAATTCAAAACACAGAACGTGAAGCAAATTAAGGACACACGAGATTTATGTGGTTCCGTCAATGTGACATACATCCACGGTGGTAGGGACTCTCCCTTACCAAGACTATCCACTATACTTGAGAATTCCAGTTACAATGGATGTCTTAATCCTCTGCTCCTTTCACTATTGCAATTACTAAGCAAGTACAATACAAAGAGTGTCACTTACTGTGTCTACCCTTCTTCTAGCTTGTCTTGCCTCTATTGAATTGAAAAGTTGCTCCACTGCCGCTTAGAAGTTCATCGCAACGTTCTCTAACCTCTCTTGAAGAAATCTGGAAATACGTTGAGTTCTTTCCAATGCTTCACCGAATTTCTTCTCTAGGTTGTCTCACAAAGCTTCTACTTTCACCGTCTCACGGTCTCACCCGTCTCCTTGTCTCACGTCGTTGCATGTTCTGGTCTCACGCCGATGCACGTTCTGGTCTCACGCTTCAAATTTGCACTCGCTTCACTATTCTCTAGCCTCACAGATACCAGATCTGCTCTTCTGGTGGTCTATGCTGATGTTTCAAATTTTGCTCTCTCGATGGTGAATTTCCCCCCCTTTTTTTTTTGCCTTTTTTTTTTCTTCCATTCAGCTCCCCTTCGGCCGTCTCTGGTTTTCTCTATTTCTCTGCCGATAGTTTCTCTCTCTTCGTCCACCCTTCTTCAGCCGTCTCTGTCTGTTTTTCTGTCGATCGTCCACTCTGTTTTGCCATCGACCCGTTTCTCTCTCTTGTCATGTCATGCTTTCTCCCTCACCGTCCAGCCATGTTGACCCATTTCTCTCTCTCTTACCGCCGGATTTCTCTCTTTTTCATGTGGTGTTTGACGATTTCTCTCTCTAGGTTTTGGCCAACTCTACTCGACCTCTGTTCTTCGTTCACCCCCCTTCGACCGTCTTTTTTTGTCTCTCTCTCGACGGTATTTCTTTGTCCACCAAAATTGTCTTCCAATTTAGGGCTTACTTGTGGCGAATTTACTATCTTGCCCTTCCATGTGGCTTTTACGTTCTTGCCCCTCCATATGGCTTGTACCTTCTTGCCCTTCCATGTGGCTTTACTTTCTTGCACACTTAAACCTAGTTGACAACAATTACAACCCATACAAGGCTGTGGGAACAATATATTCATGCATTGTGGTTGCGAAATTTTATCTTAAGATTTGGTTTGGTCAACAATATAGAAAAGCCGTTAACAATTTATTGTGATAATTTTGCAACTATTTTCTTCTCTAAGAATGATAGGTATTCTAAAGGTGCAAGACACATGAATTTGAAATACTTATCTGTTAAGGAAGAAGTGCAAAACCAAAGATTATCCATTAAGCATATTGGTACTAAATTGATGATAGCAGACCCGTTAACTAAAGGTTTACCACCAAAAACATTTACTAGACATGTTGAACGGATGGGCATTTTGGACAGGTTCTCATTCTCTTGAAAGTTAATATTTTGTACTACTCATATTATTGTAACACTTATGAATTCAATTAAGGTTATGGTTTTGATTGCGCTTTTTTTATCTACATTAAGTTGTATACAGTTATAGTTTATGAGATAACTAATAGCATATTTGGAAATGACAATTTAAAGTTTCAATGTTCCTCGGTAAATTATTATGAATTATGATAATTATGTGATACATGGAAAGAATCATATTGCTAAAAGATATGTGACCACCATGATCCAATCATTTTAATTCAATTAAGTATTATGGTTTGATGATCTCTAAATATGGTGCACACTTATTTGTTATTGATTCATTATGTCATAACATGGGCCAAGTGGGAGATTGTTAAATTAATTAACACAAATGGCCCTTATTATTTAAAGTATGACCAAATATAAAAGGTCTAATATGATGGTCAGTTAGACATAACGGTAATTTAGGTCATCGAGTTTAAAATCCCTCCACTCTCCCTATTTAAAGATAACGGTTACAAGAAAAGAGGGGTAACTTTTATCATTACAGACCTTTTCTTTTTCTTCACCATCAGAGAAACCAAAATAAAAGAAGGGAAGAGTAGGAGAAATTTATCAAGAGTAAAACTGATGAGAACCATAAAGATGATGGGTGAAAGGCTTCAAGGGATGCAAGAGGTCCATTGCACATTCCAAAAGGCCCAATAACACGAGATAGAGTCAAAAAGATTAAAGAAGCACTAAATGGGCTAATTCAGGATATTCAGGCCAACCAAGCTTCAAATGGTGCAAATTCAAGTTTGATAAAAAGTCCAGGCCCAATTAATATAATTAAAATACTTAAATAGGTCAAAATAAGTAATAACATTCCCTCCTAAATAAGAGTTTATTGTCTAATGTTGGAATTTGTCCATATTTAGGAATTCCTCCAAAATAAGGATTTCTCCTAAGAAGGAATTTATGCCTTTTTAGGAGTGCTATCTTAGCCTATAAATAAGCACCCCTTGTATGCTCTGGAAGAAGGCAGACAAATTTGAGTGAAATAGAAAGCAAGGGTATTTTTCCTCTCGATTCTTTTAAGGACTAAGGAACTTATCAAGAGGTATTCCTTCTTGTGGCATTCCAATCGACTTATCACTCCCAATTCCTTTCTTTTCTGGAGTGTGGCGTCCATATCCTTCTTAAATGCTCTAGATTCGTGTTCCTTTGAAGGGTAGGTCTAGGGTTTGTGATATTAAACTCTGGTTTATCTTTCCTGGTTGTTCTTTGATTCCTTGTGTGCGTTGGGTCCCTAAGCCACGTCTTTTTAAGGTTTTCTGCATCAATTGGTATCAAAGAAGGTTCTAAACCAAGTTGAATCCACTCACTCTTTAATTTTCTATCTTTTGATTTATTTATTGTTGTTTAATTTGTCTATTATGTGCATTATCATTCAAATGCACAAAGCTGTTTATTTGCAATCCTTCTGTCTTTGCTTGTTTGTTTAAGCTCATAAACGTGCTAATTTCAATACTAATTGGTATGTCTAAATATTCTACTATTGTTTTGTGTTGAAAAAAAAATGAAAAAAAAACAAAAAAAAAGGAAAGGAAGAAGAACAAAAGAAAGAAAACATCAAATTCAAAGTTATTGATAAGGTTAACAATTTGGTCATATTGGCCACAATAATAATAAAGTTTTCTTACTCAACTCCAATTCTACCATCTGTTTTCCTATTTTGTTACCCAAGTTGTCTTCTTGGTTATATTACCCTTATCCTGATTTTTGTGAGTTTAGTTCATTAAATCCGTTTGTGTTGACATCCTTCTTCACTTGATTCTTTGTTCTCCAATTTATTCAATTCTACGCCATTTAGCTTATTCTGTTCAAAATCAATACCCTTGATTTATGTTGTTTAGTTCTTTATAGAGCTGAAAGGGAAAATCTGAGTGGTAAAAGGTAAGAGTGAAAGTTCATATAAAGAAAAACCATAAAGAGTGTAAACACGAGGGAGTGTGACATAATCTTTTGAGTGACACACGTGAGGGAGTGTTCTGTGAGGTATCCCATTTGTTTTATGTAGAAGTAAGACTATGACGTCCAAAGACAAAGGTGTAGCCCAAAAGGGAGTTGGTGATGTGTCCTTCATGATCAAAGCTATGCAACAACAATTTGAGCACATGAATACCAGATTGGATGATATAAAGGAAAGGATGGAGGAGCAAGCTAATACAATAGCAGAGTTGCAAAGGAGACATGGGGAATATGAGGCTCCCAAAGCAAGAAGGCAGTTGACACGTGCCTATGACCATGAAGATGATGTATAAGATGATGAAGTTGACGATCAAACTACGATGGTTAGAACTGGTAACAATAGAAGGGATGGAAGAGAATTTGGGAGGCAAGGCACCTACGACCATAATTTGGGTAGTATTAAAATGACAATTCCTTCATTCCAAGGTAAGAATGATCCTAATGCATACCTAGAATGGGAAAAGAAGGTTGAATTGGTTTTTGATTGCCACAACTATTCCGAGGAGAAAAAGGTAAAGCTTGCTGCAGTTGAATTTGCTGATTATGTTATTATTTGGTGGGATCAACTTGTTTTGACTAGGAGAAGGAATCATGAGTAGCCTATTGATACATGGGAGGAGATGAAGGCTATCATGAGGAGGAGGTTTGTCCCTAATCACTATTACAGGGAGTTGTACCAAAGGCTACAAGGGCTTACTCAGGGCACCAAAAGTGTGGAGAACTATCACAAGGAGATGGAGATTACCATGATTAGGGCCAATGTAGAAGAAGATAGAGAAGCAACCATGGCTCGATTTCTGTAAAGGCTAAATAGGGACATAGCAAATGTGGTTGAATTGCAGCACTATGTGAAATTAGAAGACATGGTACACATGGCAAGGAAAGTTGAAAGGCAACTTAAACGAAAGGGCTCCACACGGTTTGGGCAGAATTTAGGTTCTACCTCATCGTGGAAGCCAAATTGGAGTAAAAGGGACGAGATGGCCAATTACAAGTCCAAAGCCAAGCTACCCAAGCACAAGAATGTGTGTTCTAGCAAGGAGACAGGTAAATTTGAACCCCAACCGAGTAGAAATAAAAATGTTAAATGTTTTAAGTGTTTGGGCAGGGGTCACATTGCATCTCAATGTCCAAATAAGCGTGCAATGATCCTAAGAAGTAACGGTGATGTTGAAACTAAAAGTGAATCAGATGATGATTCTGTGCCACCATCAGAGGGTGAATGTGATGGAGAGGAGTATCTAGTTAACAGAGTAGCTCTCGTTACAAGGCGAGCATTAAATGTGCAAGCAAAAGAAGAAAATGAGGTGCAACGAGATAACATCTTTCAGACAAGGTGTCTCATCAAAGATAAGGTATGTAGTATGATTATTGATGGTGGGAGTTGCACTAACGTTGCTCGCACAACTATGGTTGAGAAGCTGGATTTACCTACTATGAAGCATCCTAGACCATATAAACTTCAGTGGTTGAATGAAAGTGGTGAAATGAAGGTAAATCAGCAAGTGCTCATATCATTTTCTATCAAAAGGTACCATAATGAAGTTTTATGTGATGTTGTACCTATGCATGCGGGACATATTATATTAGGAAGACCATAGCAATTTGATAGGCGAGTTATGCATGATGGCTTCAAGAATCGATATTCCTTTGTAATGAATAAAAAAACCTATCATTCTTGTACCATTATCACCTCAACAAGCATATGAGAATCAATTAAGGATTAAAAATGAGAGTGAACAGAAAAGAGAGATTGATAAAAGAAAAAAATAAGAAGAAAATGTGAGGACACAAGAGAAAGAGAAGAAAAGAGAAAATCTCTATGCAAAAGGAAGTGATGTTAAAAGAGCATTCTATGCCAAACAGCTTATGATTGTACTTTTGTACAAGGAGACTTATTTTAACACTAACAAGTTTGACTCATCTTTACCTAATGTTGTTGTTGCACTATTGCAGGAATTTGAAGATGTATTCCCTGACAATATCCCAAGCGGATTGCCACCTAATAGAGGAATTGAGCATTAAATTGATTTCATCCCAGGTGCATCCATCTCTAACCAGCCAGCATATAAGAGTAATCCTGAGGAGACAAAGGAGCTTCAAAGGCAAGTTGAGGAGCTTATGTCCAAAGGATATGTGAGGGAAAGCATGAGTCCATGTACTGTTCCTGTCCTACTTGTACCAAAAAAAGATGGGACTTGGAGGATGTGTGTTGATTCTTAAGCAATCAACAAAATCACTGTAAAGTATTGTCACCCCATACCTAAATTAGATGACATGTTAGATGAATTGCATGGGTCATATGTCTTTTTTAAGATTGATTTGAAAAATGGATATCATCAAATTAGGATGAGAGAGGGAGATAAGTGGAAAACAACTTTCAAAACTAAGTATGGGTTGTATGAATGGCTAGTTATGCCATTTGGTCTCACTAATGCACCAAGCACTTTTATGTGACTAATGAATCATGTTTTACGTGCATTCATTGGTAAATTTGTAGTTTTGTATTTTGATGATATCTTGGTCTATAGTAAAACTCTAGAAGATCATCTTGATCATTTACGTTCTGTTGTAAGTTGTTTACGTTCTGAGAAATTGTATACTAACTTACATAAATGTTCCTTTTGTAATGATCAGATCACATTTCTTAGCTATATTGTCAGTACTAAAGGTGTTGAGGTTGACGAGGGAAAAGTTAAGGCAATTCGTGATTGGCCTACACCTAAATCAACTAGTGACGTGCGTAGCTTTCATAGTCTAGCTAGTTTCTATAGACACTTTGTTAAAGACTTTAGCACCATTGTCGCACCACTCACTGAGCTTATAAAAAAAAACATGAGTTTTAGGTGGGGTAGTGACCAAGACAAAGCTTTTAATTGCATCAAGGAAAAATTAAGTTCTGCACCCTTACTTGCTTTACCTAACTTTGCAAAAGCTTTCAAAATTGAGTATAATGCTTTAGGTATTGGCATTAGAGCTGTTTTAATGCAAGAAAGGCGCCCAATTGCTTACTTTAGTGAAAAGCTAAGTGGAGCAAGCCTTAATTATCCTACTTATGATAAAGAGATGTATGCATTGATATGGGCTTTAGAGACATGGCAACATTAACTTTGGCTTAAAGAGTTTGTCATCCATACTAACCATGAATCTTTGAAGGACTTAAAAGGACAAGGAAAGTTAAACAAAAGACATGCCAAGTGGGTTGAATTCATTGAGACCTTTCCTTACATCATCCAATATAAAAAAGGTAAGGAAAATATGGTAGCTGATGCATTATCTCGTAGGTATGCCCTTATCTCTACACTTACTGCAAACTTATTAGGATTTGAACACATCAAGGATTTATATGTGAATGATCCTGACTTTGCTAATGTGTATAGAGCATGTGAGGTGTTAGCCTTTGAGAAGTTTTATAGGCATAAGGGTTTCTTATTTAAGGAAAATCGTTTATGCATGCCTATGAGTTCTGTGAGGGAGTTGGTTGTAAGAGAAACTCATGAGGGTGGTCTAATAGGTCATTTCGAAGTTAGGAAAACCCTAGATGTCCTAAATGAACATTTTTTTTGGCCACGAATAAAACGAGATGTTGAAAGGATATGTGCGAAATGCATAACATGCAAACAAGTTAAATCTAGAGTTTTACCTCATGGCTTGTATACCCCTCTACCCATACTTAACCATCCCTGGGTTGATTTATCTATGGACTTTGTACTAAGATTACCACGAACAAAATGGGGTAGGGATTCTGTATTTATTGTTGTTGATAGATTTTTAAAGATGACACACTTCATCCCATGTCATAAAACTAATGATGTAAACAACATGGCTGACTTATTCTTTAAAGAAGTAGTACGTTTGCATGGCATGCCACGAAGCATTGTTTCAAATCGGCATACAAAGTTCTTAAGCTACTTCTAGAAGACTTTGTGGGGTAAGTTAGGTACTAAGCTATTGTTTTTAATTACTTGTCATCCACAAATTGATGGGCAGACTGAGGTAATTAATCGAACTCTTTCTACTCTTTTGCGTGCTATTATTCAAACAAATTTGAAAACATAGAAAAAGTGTTTACCACATGTCGAGTTTGCGTATAATAGGAGTGTTCATTCTACTACTAGTTACTCTCCATTTAAAATCGTATATGGTTTTAATCCATTGACTCCTTTGGACTTGGTACCTATACCGGTCAATGAGTATACCAGCTTAGATGGTAAATGCAAGGCTGATATGATAAAAAAATTGCATGAAAAGGTGCGATAAGATATTGCAAAACGAACTGAGCAACACGCATCCTATGTCAACAAGAGACAAAAAAAGGTGGTGTTTGAACCTGGTAATTAGGTTTGGGTGCATATGCGTAAGGAACGATTCCCAACTCAGAGGCATTCAAAGCTACAACCTAGAGGAGATGGTCCTTTTCAAGTTGTACATCGAATTAATGACAATGCTTATAAGTTGGACCTTCATGGTAAGTATAATGTGAGTGCAACATTTAACGTTTCTGACCTTTCCCCTTTTGATATAGGTGATGATTCGGGGACGAATCCTTTTGAGGAGCGGGGGAATGATGAGAACCATAAAGATGATGGGTGGAAGGCTTCAAGGGATGCAAGAGGTCAATTGCACATTCTAGAAGGCCCAATAACACGAGCTAGAGCCAAAAAGATTAAAGAAGCACTAAATGGGCTAATTCAGGACATTTAAGCCAACCAAGCTTTAAATGGTGCAAATTCAAGTTTGACAAAAAGTCCAAGCCCAATTAATATAATTAAGATACTTAAATAGGTCAGAATAAGTAATAACATTCTCTCCTAAATAGGAGTTTATTGTCTATCCTAAATAAGAGTTTATTATCTATCCTAAATAGGAGTTTATTGTCTATGTTGGAATTCCTCCAAAATAAGGATTTCTCTTAAGAAGGAATTTATGCCTTTTTAAGAGTGTTATCTTAGCCTATAAATAGGCACCCCTTGTATGCTCTGGAAGAAGGCAGACAACTTTAAGTGAAATAGAAAACAAGGGTTTTTTTCCTCTCGATTCTTTTAAGGACTAAGGAACTTATCAAGAGGTATTCTTTCTTGTGACATTCCAATCGACTTATCACTCCCAATTCCTTTCTTTTTTGGAGTGAGGCGTCTATATCCTTCTTAAATGCTCTAAGTTCGTGTTCCTTTGAAGGGTGGGTCTAAGGTTTGTGATATTAAACTCTAGTTTAGCTTTCCTGGTTGTTCTTTGATTCCTTGTGCGTGTTAGGTCTCTAAGCCACGTCTTTTGGGGGTTTTCACATCAAAAACTAGAAGAGGATTCTCATCTTCATAATAGGAACTCAACATTATAGACAACGGTATGTCAAATTCATTACGATTTGTATATTAGTATTCACATAAAGAAAAAGATCCTGCATCATAGAAATAAGAATTTCAAGAAAGAAAATTCTTACACCTTATGCGTGCATCCAAGCAAGGAAGTTTGAAACTGGGAATGTTTTACATTCAGGAATTAAGGAATGTTAACCAACAAGTGAAGAAAATTTGAAAAGTAAATGCTAGGAATTGCTGGGTTCCATCTAATCTATCATAGAAGAAAAATCATCCCAAGGCTCAATCTCTTAAATCAAGAGGACTTCAACCATGTCTCCATACTAGCATAAATCAGAAATTCCTAGTCACGATGACCGATACCTTCACATGGGTATTACCATAAGAAAATCATACCTTGTGCAGATATATTTGGTTAATTGTTTCTCTTAGTCTTCCGTTTGTGTAAGATGTTCTATGCTGTCAATTCTATCTGGACTACTCCCTTAGCTGAAAGGATAGCAGGAAATTGTAAGACTATTGCATGTTGATCACCGACAAAAATGAGTCATGCTACCTACATACAGGTATGCCAACGTATATCAATCCATCATTCCATACATATGATATGTATGTGTGCATATGTGGACATGACACATAAGCCTGCTTGTTCCTGTAAATGCTCAGGAATGAGCAATATATGCTGAAGTGGAAACTTATGATTGGAGCCAATAAGATATTATCACAACATATTGGATTAAGACTACAGTTTAAATATAAGAAATAACATGAAACTTATTGAAGGCACATTATTATTACAAATTTCAGTAGAGTAACCTAACCATTGCACTAAGACTCCCCCATCAGCAATTAACAATGTAATAATGGACAAAATCAAGGCTTTCTGCATGTAATCAATCAAAGACTAATTGCCGAATACAAAAGGACACTCTCAGACTCTTCCATGAAAACAATGTCATTTGCATTATCGAAACTTATAACTAGGGAACCTTCATTGTGTATTATCACAAGCTAGTGACCAAAAAGACAAAAGGAAATAATCTGACGACCAAAGGCTCAATGGGTACACCTCAATCTCTTGTGTACTTCTGTAAGTTGAGCTTGCATGGGTCTAACTTGGTTGGTTAACTCCTGTCCATTATAAATTACAAAAAAATCTTATGCACAGAGAAAGTAATGTAAAAATATCATGAACGATGGCATCTCGCTATCTTACAATCCATACCTCAACAATTTAAAAGCTGCCAAGGAAAAATAAGCGGAGTTCATTGCTTTCCCCAAGTCATATTATACTCAATCAGAAGTGCCCTAACTTGACTAAACAATCACATACTTTGTGCCTAAAAAATCTTGTATATTTACATAGTGGTCCAACTTATTAAAGGTTTTCTTCAATGACTACATTCTCAGGAAAAACACCTAATGAGTTACATGGATGGAGTACAAATGTTTAAGGTGTTGGATTTTGGTTACTAAACAAGGAATTTGGCATACTAGTTTCTAGTTTGCTACCAATGTGTACGTGTGTGATGGTTTGCAGGACAGTTGCAACAATTCTTTGTTTTTGCTCAAATCATGAGAAAATGAAAGCAGAAAGGAAAGAAAAGCTTAGAAAGATGAAAGGCACATTGATAAAACTTGGAATATTGGGCCAAAAAGGCTTACATTATGGATTTGCAAGTCTTTAAATATAGCAATAGTCTCACATTAGTTAAAGTGCCAAATTTTGAAAACATAATTTGAATTTAAACCAAACATTATATAATTACTTAATTTAAATTTAAATTACTTTAAATTTTAAATTAAACTCATCCTTACAAATAAAATTAAACTTAAAAAATACTTGTTGAAAAGGCCCTTAAAATTGGTTGCATCAACTAACATTACTGTCATAACTACCATAACTACCTCTAATTTGGCAAGAAAGTTAGTTGGCAGTTTTTGGAGAGTAATTTGCAATAGCAAGGGAGGGGCACCATGATCTTCATTTTTCCTTAATGCTACTATCTTGGATTCTCAACTTACTTCTCAATTATACAAATTTGTCCTTTTACAAACCTTTAGTGAAAATGTCTATAAACTATTCCTTGGATGGATAGTACTTTAGTTCTATTTGTTGTTCCTCATACATTTCCCTTACAAAATGTAACGTGATGTTGAAATGTTTGTTTTTTCCATGCATTACTGGGTTTCCTCTTACAAGTTTTAGCAACATACTTTAATACATATAAGGCTTTTTTTAAGTAAGCACGCCTTATCCTCATTTCTAGGAATAACAAAACCAGGTGGCTGTTCCAAAAAGATTTCTTCTTCCAATACACCATTGAGAAATGCAAACTCAATATCCATTTAATGCACCATCCATTGCTTGTAAGCTATAACAGTCAAGAGAAACTTGATGACAAATACATTATTTACATTGTCTTTTTCCTCTAAAGAGGCAAACTCTTATTGTGTGAGTTGTACTTGTTGACTAGTATTGGGTGTACAATGCTTATCAGACTCAATTACTACTTTTTACTAACTTCATTTTAGTGCTTCATCAAATTTCAAGTTCCTACTTATTGAGACTTTATTTGTAATAATGTTGTATAGCTTATATATGTGTGTGTGTGTGTGTGTTGTGTTGGTATAACTAATAAAGATGAAGTTCCTAACTTCTCCCTAGGATCTACTAGTTTGTGATACTGAAATGGGGGGTGAATCAGTGTCACCACAATTCGCAATTCGCGTGTAAGTGAACAACTTCAATCTCTTCTTAAAAGCAAACTCTTTCTTAGACTCGACTAAGGTAGATCTATTGCTACCTACTAATCACAATAGTCCCCAAAGTCACCTTTCAGACACCTTGCCTAATAGATAATACGGATGTTCTTGTTTAGGTCTTCGTTAGGTTATGGGTTGGTTGATACTTTAGCTGCGTTCACAACTCAATTCAAGCACAGAACGTAAAGCAAACTAAGGACACACGAGATTTACGTGGTTTTGTCAACGTGACGTACATCCACGGTGGTAGGGACTCTCCCTCTACTGAGACTATCCACTATACTTGTAAACACAAGTTACAATAGATGTCTTTAATTCTCTGCTCCTTTAACTATTGCAATTACTAAGCAAGTACAATACAAAGAGTGTCACTTACTGTGTCTACCCTTCTTCTAGCTTGTCTTGCCTCTGTTGAATTGAAAGGTTGCTCCACTGCCATTTAAAAGTTCACCGCAACGCTCTCTAACCTCTCTTGAAGAAGTCTAGAAATACGTTGAGTTCAATGCTTCGCTGAATTCCTACGTTGTATCACACAATTCCTGCTTTCACCATCTTACAGTCTCACCCGTCTCCTTGTCTCATGATCTCACTATCTCACGGCTCGCCTTTTTATTTCTCTCTCTCTTGCTGTCCAGCCGGATTTCTCTCTCTTCTCGCCAAATTTCTCTCTCTTACCACCGAATTTCTCTCTTTTCACCGGATTTCTCTTTTCCGTTCACCCACTTGGCCGGATTTCCTCCCTTTTCTATCGGTGGTCTGCTTTTCTTTGTCCTGCCGTCCAACCTTCTTCGACCGTTCTCGATTTTCTCTCCCATCGATCGATTTCTCTGTTTTTCCGACCGTCTGTTGCTCTCTTTTCCAACGTCTAACCGCTAGATCTCTCTCACCCGTTCCCGATCTGGTCTCCCTCCCGATTTTACTACATGGCTTCGCTCCCTTTCTCTCCTTCCCGTTGACTCTTTCTCTCTCTCGATGGTTCTGTTTTTGCCGACAGTTCTCTCTCTCTTTCGTATCGTTCTATCGTCACCCCTCTTGACCTGCCGTTTTGATCATCTCTCTTTTCTACCAATGGTGTAGGGTTGTCGTGTGCCGTGTGTCGTGTTGTCTCCTCGTTGATCGTCTCGCCGTTATATCCGTTTCTCTCTTATCTCCGATGACGGCTTCACTGTGTGGTTACTGTTCACTTGACGGCATTGTTCACGACAAATACTGTTCACGACTGCACTGTTCACTCTCTTCGTCCTTGCCCATGGTGTTCTTCCGTGTAGGGTTTTGTGTTCTCTTTAGTTGGACGGTTGTCTAGGTTTTGCTGAATGCTCAATATTGCCGACTCCCCGTTCTTTGTCTTCCAAGACCATTATATACTTTACTCCATGAAACCCTAATAGGGCTTACGCGGCAATTTTACGTTCTTGCCCTTCTGTGTGGTTGTACCTTTTTGCCCTTCCATGTGGCTTTACTTTCTTACACACGTAAACCTAGTTGACAACAATTACAACCCATACAAGGCTGTGGGAACAACAATCTCCCCCTTTGTAATTGTTGGCAACACTCATAACAAAGGCCATTATGCAGCAATTGCAACTTCAACTCCCCCTAAATATGCACTCCCCCTTTATTAACAGCTCCCCTTGCACTGTTACTTCTCTCCTCCTTTGCCAACCAATTACAAATTTGAAAAACTCGCAAAGTAGAGATGGAGGATTCACCTGATTTTCAGGCTTGAGGAGGCATTCGTACAGACAGACTCATTTTGTGCTTTTCAAACAGCTTTGTGGACAGAGATTTAGTTAGATCTTGTGTAGCCTCTTCAACAAATATATGTTCAACTTGTGAGAGTAAAGCAGTAGTTCCCACAATTCTTCTTCTTGTTGTAACACCTGTTGATGGGTCACCTGTGATCTGATTTTCTTGATGAGCACTAGTCCACGTTTTCTTTGGCTTTCTTTCTTGCACAGTCTTAGTTACAAAAGGATCTCTTTCTTCATCAATCACATACAAATTTCCAACTGTTCTCTTCCCAACTGCAACAGTATTGCCTTCTTTACTCTTTACCTAGCAACCTGTTTTTGTGAATATTACCTTATGGTCTTCATTGCATAGTTTGCTGACAGATGCTAGATTATATCTGAGTCCTTCAACCTGCAAAACATCTTTCAGCTTTCCTCTTCCAATGTTTACTAACCCCTGACCACTAATGTTGAGTGAATCATCATTGCCAAACTTGACTCTGCCTTCTCTTGACTTGTTTAGCTTTGATAATTTACTCTTGTCTCCCGTCATATGCAAAGTGCATCCACTATCAAGGATCCACTGCTTACCCTTGCAATCAGCCTTTAGTGCAATTTCAACTATATTAGCCACCTCCTTTTTTGCTCTATATTCCTTCTTCTGAACTGGCTGGAACATCTTCTCACGAAAGGTGTTCTCTTCTGGATTCTGTATTGTCTCCCCCTGTATGCAACATCGTGTCTTCTCAAGTTAGAGACATATACTGGCCTTCTCCACTAGCAGTTAATTGCCTTATGACCCCAAACTCCACAATAAAGGCAATGACCTTGAAACTGCCTCTTCTTCGGTCTGATCACAGCTTGTCTTCTTCTGTTCATCACTTGCTATACAGGCAAAGTAGCTGGCTTCTTTGCTTGTGTGAGTTTCATTTTAGTCACCTTCTTCTCCTTCTTCTGTTTAGCCGTAGCCCTCTGCTGGCTGACTTTCTTTTCTCCATTTTTGTTTGCCACACTAGGTTGCTTCTTCAGATCTTCTTTATTCTCCGCTATCTTCTCTTGAGTCACAACCTTCTCTTTCAACTTCTGTGGCACATTCTTATTACCTTTAGCCAATGCAGCCTCAGATTGCTGCACTTTTCTCTACATTCTTCTCTCCTTCTACAGAACTTGTTTCTCCTATCATTTTAAACTTCTGCACGTTCTCTTCGCTACTTTTGAGTTGTTGCTGGAGTCTCAGTAACTCTTTCTCCATTCCTTCAATTTTTGAAGCCCTTGAACCAAGCTCCATTGTAAGGTCTTCACATATCTTAATTTGTTCTTCAAATCTTCTCTTTAAGTCAATATGTTCAGCCCTTATCTCATCATTTTGACTTTCAGCTTCCTCAGACTTTGCTTCAACTTGTTTTATGTAAGCCTCTAACCTTTTTATGGTTCTGCCCCTTCTGATTATCTCCTTTAAACCTGCTTCCAACTCAGCTTCAAGATCTAGCTCTTCTTCATCAACCTCCCTCTTCCTCTTCAGAGGTTGAACTACCACCTTTAGCTGATGCCATACAAGCATGCTCATCTGATGATTCTTCATCTTCCTCCTCATCAGCTTCTTTTATCTAACTCACATAACTCTTAAATAAGTCTCTTTTTCCTCTGTGGGTTAGCAGTCTTTTTACTGGACTTCTTTGATTTGAATGATGTTCTTCTCCATCTTGAATTCGGCTCATCATCATCATCCTTATCTTCATCATCAAGCTTCACTTTGCACTTAGAAGCAAAGTGTCCAGTCTTCCCACAACGATAACATCTCAAGGCTAGTTGTCCTTTTCCCTTCTTAGACCCCTTTTTGAATTTCCTTATGAAGTAATCTAATACTTCACCTTCACTTTCTTCCTCATCATCATCATCATCATCCTCACTGGATGATTCATCCTCTTCTTTTATCTTCAAGTGCTTTATAGCTTTGAAAGCTACCTCCTTTGATACCTTCGTTGTTGTAGAGCTTTCAGCTGACTTTATCCTCATCTCATATGCAATGAGATTCACTAAAGATCATGCAGAGACATAGAATTAAGATCTCTACTCTCCTATATGGCTACTACCTTTGAGGCAAACCTCTCAGGCAGAATTCTCAGAATTTTCTTCATAATCGATGAGTCCTTCTTGTTCTTCCCATGACTTCTAAGGTCGTTTACAGCATCAATAACCCTGGTGAAGAACTCTTGGACTGTCTCATTTTTCTACATTCTAAGAGATTTATATCTCTCCTTGAACACTTGAAGCTTAAACTCTTTCATTCTACCATCACCTTCATATATTTTCTGCAATCTGTCCCATATCTCCTTGGCAGATTTGCAGTCCATAACTTTAGCATACTCAGCATCTGTCAATACTGAAATGATGACGTTTGAGGCCTTCCTATTTATCTCAAACTGCCTCAACTCCTCTGGGGTTGGGTCTTTACCTTCGTCCAGAGCCACAAAGCCCTCCTGTACACATTTCACCACGTTCATATCCATGGTTGCAAATACCACATGCATTCTTGCTCTCCACATATGGTAGTTGGTTCCATTGAAGATTGGAACCTTCTTGCTGTAAGTGGTGCTAATGCTGGTATCGACTTCCATTTCTCAGTATGATGAACAAGTCAAATTTCTAGATCCCTTCAAACTAGTATACCAAGCTGTTAAGCTTCAAACTGGTAAACCTGGCTTTGATACCAATTGAAGTTCCCAACTTCTTCCTAGGATCTACTAGTTTGTGATACTGAGAGGGGGGGTGAATCAGTATCACCACAATTCGCAATTCGCAGGTAAGTGAACAACTTCAATCTTTTCTTAAAAGCGAACTCTTTCTCAGACTCGACTAAGGTAGATCTATTGCTACCTATTAATCACAATAGTCCCCAAAGTCACCTTTCAGACACCTTGCCTAATAGATAATACGGATGTTCTTGTTTAGGTCTTCGTTAGGTTATGGGTTGGCTAATACTTTAGCTGTGTTCACAACTTAATTCAAAGCACAGAACGTAAAGCAAATTAAGGACACAAGAGATTTACGTGGTTCTGTCAACGTGACGTACATCCACGGTGGTAGGGACTCTCCTTCTACCGAGACTATCCACTATACTTATAAACACAGGTTACAATGGATGTCTTTAATTCTTTGCTCCTTTAACTATTGCAATTACTAAGCAAGTACAATACAAAGAGTGTTACTTACTATGTCTACCCTTCTTCTAACTTTTCTTGCCTCTGTTGAATTGAAAGGCTGCTCCATTGCCGCTTAGAAGTTCACCGCAATGCTCTCTAACCTCTCTTAAAGAAGTCCAGAAATACATTGAGTTCAATGCTTCGCTGAATTCCTACGTTGTATCACACAATTCCTGCTTTCACCGTCTTACGGTCTTACCCATCTCCCTGTCTCACGATCTCACTGTCTCACGGCTCAACTGTCCGTTTCTCTCTCTCTTGCTGTCCAGCCGGATTTCTCTCTCTTCTCACTAGATTTCTCTCTCTTACCGCCAGATTTCTCTCTCTTCACCGGATTTCTCTTTTCCATTCACCCACTTGGCCGGATTTCCTCCCTTTTCTGCCGATGGTCTGCTTTTCTTCATCCTGTCGTCCAGCCTTCTTCGGTCATTCCCGGTTTTCTCTCCTGTTGACCAGTTTCTCTATTTTCCGACCGTCTGTTTCTCTCTCTTCCAACGTCTAGCCGCCGGATCTCTCTCACCCGTTCCCAATCTGGTCTCCCTCCCGGTTTTGTTGCACCCTTTCTCTCCTTCCCGTCGACTCTTTCTCTCTCTCGACGGTTCTGTTTTTGCCAACGGTTCTCTCTCTCTTCTGCATCGTTCTGCCATCACCCCCCTTCACCAGCCATTTCGATCGTCTATTTTTTCTACCAATGGTGTAGGGTTGTCGTGTTCTGTGTTGTCTCCTCGTCGTTATATCTGTTTCTCTCCTATCTCCGACAACGGCTTCACTGTGTGGTTACTGTTCACTCAACGGCACTGTTCACGACGGATACTGTTCATGACTGCACTGTTCACTCTCTTGGTCCGTCGACTGTACTGTTCACTCTCTTCATCCTTGCCTGTGGTGTTCTTCCGTGTAGGGTTTTGTGTTCTTTTTGGTTGGTCGATTGTCTAGGTTTTGCTGAATGCTCAATATTGCCGACTCCCCGTTCTTTGTCTTCCAAGACCATTATATACTCTACTCCATGAAACCCTAATAGGGCTTACACGACGATTTTACGTTCTTGTCCTTCCGTGTGGTTTTACCTTTTTGCCCTTCCAAGTGGCTTTACTTTCTTGCACACGTAAACCTAGTTGACAACAATTACAACCCATACAAGACTATGAGAACAACAAAAGACAACCATTAAAGCCCTTGGATCCAATTTGTCCTACCTACTTGAGGCAAGTGAGTGTAAAATAAGTAACTAAACACCCTAAGATGTGCTAAGGAAGGCTTGATACCAAAACAACATTCAAATTATGCGCAATCTATCAAGATCTTGGTAGGTTGCCTATTTAACAGGTATAATAAGGTGGCTACTACCTCAGGCTAAAAGAATTTAGAGAAACTATTTTTCAGTCAATAAGCACTTGGTTATGAAAACTATGGTCATGTTCTTCCTTTCACTTATACCATTTTATAGAGGTGAGTAAGGAGTATTTAACTATTATTAGATGCCAGAATCTTTAAAGATTTGCTTGAATTCCTCAGATGTACATTCTAAGCCATTATCTAACTCGATTATCTTAATTTAATAGCTAAATTGCTTCTTAATCTAAGTGCTATATTTATTAAATGCACTTGGCACCTTTGACTTCTGTTTAAAGAAGAAGATCTAGGTAAACCTAGTTAGGTTATCCATAAAAATGACATAATATCTATTTTCTCTTAATGACTTATGATCCATAGGGCCACAGAGATCATTGTGAAGAAGTTGTAGCTTCTTTTTAACTCTTGATTATGCTACTAAGAATGACAACTTAGTTTATTTACTATGCTAATGAGTCTCACAAATGGAGTTATGTTCAGTAATCTCAGGCAAATTATACACCATACCCTTACTTTGCATCTTCTTAAGGTCAACAAAGTTAATATGGCCTCACCTTTTATGTCAAGTCACAATATATTGTGCCTCTGCAGCCATTACAAGATTTGTTTCTTACCTTCTTCCATTTGAAAGGTTTTACCATACATAAGTACCTTGGTTATAAAGTAACCTTTGGCATTTGAAATGGTACGAACCTTGTCTTAAAGACTAAAGTGTATTCTTATTTCAAGAGTGAAGTTCCCGACTTCTCCCTAGGATCTACTAGTTTGTGATACTGAGAGGGGGGGTGAATCAGTATCACCACAATTCGCAATTCGCAGGTAAGTGAACAACTTCAACCTCTTCTTAAAAGCAAACTCTTTCTCAGACTCGACTAAGGTAGATCTATTGCTACCTACTAATCACAATAGTCCCCAAAGTCACCTTTCAGACACCTTGCCTAATAGACAATTCGGATGTTCTTGTTTAGGTCTTCGTTAGGTTATGGGTTGGCTGATACTTTAGCTGCGTTCACAACTCAATTCAAAGCACAAAATGTAAAGCAAATTAAGGACACACGAGATTTACGTGGTTCCGTCAACGTGACGAACATCCACGATGGTAGGGACTCTCCCTTACCGAGACTATCCACTATACTTGAGAATTCAGGTTACAATGGATGTCTTTAATTCTCTGCTCCTTTCACTATTGCAATTACTAAGCAAGTACAATACAAAGAGTGTCACTTACTGTGTCTACCCTTCTTCTAGCTTGTCTTGCCTCTGTTGAATTGAAAGGCTGCTCCACTGCCGCTTAGAAGTTCACCGCAACGCTCTCTAACCTCTCTTGAAGAAGTCTGGAAATACGTTGAATTCAATGCTTCGCCGAATTTTTACGTTGTTTCACACAACTCCTGCTTTCACCGTCTTACGGTCTCACCTGTCTCCTTGTCTCACGATCTCACTGTTTCACGACTCGCCTATCCGTTTCTCTCTCTCCTGCTGTCCAGTCGGATTTCTCTCTCCTACCGTCGGATTTTTCTCTCTTCGTCAGATTTCTCTCACTTTGCCGGATTTCTCTCTCTTCGCTGAATTTCACTTTTACGTTCACCGTCGGGTTTCTCTCTCTTCCCGCCACTCTGCTCCGGTTTGGCCGTCGGGTTTCTCTCTCTTCCCTCCGGTCTGTTTTTTCTCTCTCTCGTCCGTCGGCTGCGTTTTCTCTCTCTTGGTTCGCTTTTCCGTTCACCGTCATTTTCTCTCTCTTCCCATGTCTAGCCGCCGGATCTTTCTCACCCGTTACCGATTTGGTCTTGTCTCACCCGTTCCAGCTCGGATTTGGTCTCCATTCCCGATCTGGTCTCGTTTCTCTCTCTTGCCGCGTCGTTCCCTCGCCGACCGGCGACGTTTTCTCTCTCTCGACGCACTGTTCACGGCGGTACTGTTCACGAGGGTACTGTTCACGAGTTACTGTTCACGACGGCTCCTGCTCACTCGATTCGTCCGTCGGCTGCTCTCTTCATCCTCGCCGGTGGTGTTCTTTTTGGTTGGTCGGTTGTCTAGGTTTTTCTGAATGCTCAATATTGCCGACTACCTGTTCTTTGTCTTTCAAGACCATTATATACTCTACTCCATGAAACCCTAATAAGGCTTACGCAATGAATTTAACTTTTTGCCCTTCGACGTTGCTTCAATTTTCTTGCACACATAAAGCTAGTTGACAACAATTATAACCCATACAAGGCTGTGGGAACAACAATCTCCCCCTTTGTAATTATTGGCAACACTCATAACAAAGACCATTATGCAGCAATTGCAACTTTAACTCCCCCTAAATATGCACTCCCCCTTTATTAACAGCTCCCCCTGCACTGTTGCTTCTCTCCCCCTTTGCCAACAAATTACAAATGTGAAAATCTTGCAAAGTAGAGATGGAGGATTCACCTGAACGTCAGGGTTGAGGAGGCATCTGCACAAATAGACTCAATCTATGCTTCTCAAACAACTCTGTGGACAGAGGTTTAGTTAGAATATCTAAAATTTGATCTTTAGTGCCAACATACTCCAATTGAATGGTACCCTGTTCGACTTGATCTTTGATGAAGTAATACCGGATGTCAATATGCTTGCTCCTCGAATGTTGAACTGGATTCTTACTGAGATCAATAGCACTTTGATTATCGCAAAATACACTTACTGGTAACTTCACTTCAACACCCAAGTCTGCCAATTGTCTTAGCATCCATATCACCTGTGTACATGCTGCACAAGCAGCCATATACTCCACCTCAGCTGTGCTTAAAGTAACACTGTTCTGCTTTCTACTTAACCATGCAACACACTTTGAACCCAAGTAGAAGCTGCAGCCACTAGTTGATTTTCTGTCATCTATACTTCCTGCCCAATCTGCATCAGTGTATGCTTGTAGTTTAACAGAATCCATAGCTAGATACCACAAGCCCATTTCCAGTGTTCCTTTGAGGTACCTTAGGATTCTTTTCACTGCCAACACATGAGATTCCTTAGGATTAGCTTGGAACCTGCTGGCAGCGCACACAGCTTGCATAAGATCAGGCCTTGATGCTGTAAGGTACAGAAGGCTCCCTATCATCTTCCTGTATTCTGTAGGGCTTGTACTCCTTCCCTCCTGATCTTTTGTTAACTTGCAGCCCACTGTCATAGGGGTACTGACAGGTCTACTATCCTCCATGCCAAACTTTTTCAGCATCTCTTTGGCATATTTCGTCTGAGAAATAAAGATACCTTCTTCACACTGCTTTATCTGTAATCCAAGAAAGTACGTCATTTCTCCAATCAATGACATCTCAAATTCTTCACTCATCTTTTGTGCAAAATCATGACATAGCTCAGAGTGATCCCCTACAAAGATGATGTCATCCACATATACTATGGTTATCAACTGGCCTTTCTCTGAGTTGAACACATATAGGTTATTATCAACCGTTCCTTTTTTGAAGTTCAACCTTCTCAAATACGCATCCAGCCTACTGTACCATGCTTTTGGGGCTTGCTTAAGACCATACAAGGCTTTCTTCAGCTTGCGCACGTGATTCTCATCCTCACTGATTTGTACTCCATCGGGTTGTTCAATATACACCTCTTCTTTCAGGAGCCCATTTAGGAAGGCAGATTTCACATCCATCTGATAGACTTTATACCTCTTGTGTGCTGCCAAAGCTAGGAACATTCTAATAGTTTCTAACCTTGCTACTGGTGCAAAAGTTTCATCAACATCTACACCTTCTATCTGCGTGTAGCCTTTGCAAACCAGCCTAGCCTTGTTCCTCACCACCTTGCCATCTTCATTGTGTTTATTCCTAAACACCCATTTCGTTCCTATGACATTTTTGTTAGTGGGTCTTGGAACTAGCTCCCATGTATCATTCTTCTCAATTTGATCCAGCTCTTCATTAATAGCTTTGACCCAGGCTTTGTCTTGAATAACCTCTTCAACAGATTTAGGTTCAACTTGTGAGAGTAAAGCAGTAGCTTCCACAATTCTTCTTCTTGTTGTAACTCCTGCTGATGGGTCACCTATGATCTGATCTTCTTGATGAGTACTAATCCATGTTTTCTTTGTCTTTCTACCTTGCCTCGTCTTAGTTGCAAGAGAATCTCTTTCTTCATCTTCAGACTCACTCTTCTCCAAGTCTGAACTTACTTCTTGTTCTTTTTCTTCAGGTTGGTCTGATTCTTCATCTATATTGAAGTCATCTTCTTCATTGTCCTCAGCTTCTCCATTCTGCATTGATTTCCAGTTTTCATCTATTCTCACATCACTGGAGGTGATCACTTTTCTCAGCTTATGCAGGAAAACTCTGTAACCTTTTGTCTTTTCTGAGTATCCCACAAAGATGCCTTCATCAGGCCTAGCGTTGAATTTTCCCAAGTTTTTCTCCTTATTCTTCATAAAACATGGGCTGCCAAAGACTCTGAGATACTTAGCTGTTGTCTTCTTTCCACTCCATAGCTCATATGGAGTCTTATCAGTATTGGGCCTCAGTAATACTCTGTTTAGTAGATGTACAGCTGTGAATGTTGCTTCTGTCCAAAATCTTGTGTGAAGCTTGGATTCCAGCAGTAGAGTTCTTGCCATTTCAACCACAGCTCTATTCTTCCTCTCTACCACCCCGTTCTGTTGAGGTGTTCTTATTGCTGCCATCTGATGATGAATACCATGCTTCTCAAGGTAATCTTCAAAAGCTTCATTTGTAAATTCAGTGCCTTGATCTGACCTCAATACTTTGATCTTCCTTCCACTCTCATTTTCAGCCAATCTTCTGTATCTCTTGAAGCAATTCAAAACTTCTGACTTGTGTTTAAGGTGCATGAGGCAAGTCCTTCTCGAATAATCATCAACAAACAAAATGAAGTACCTCTCACCTTTTAACCCTTTTGTCCTCATCGGTCCACACAAATCAGTATGCACAATGTCAACACTGCTTCATAATTGAACTCTTTGGTCTTGTACTGCCTTCTAGCATGTTTTCCTTTAGAGCATGCTGAGCAAACATACTCTCTCTCTCTCTCCTGAGGTCGGGAATGTCTCTGATTGCTTGAGTAGTGGTCAGCTTCCCTATGTTCTTCTGTGATAAGTGTCCCAGCCTCCTATGCCAGAGTTGATTTTCTTCTTCTTTGGTGAGTAAACAGCTGCTTGTCTTGTCCTCATCAATCACATATAAATTTCCAGCTGTTCTTTTCCTGGCTGCAACAGTATTGCCTTCTTTACTTTTTACCTAGCAACCTGTTTTTGTGAATATCACTTTGTGGTCGTCGTTGTATAATTGGCTGACAGATGCTAGATTATATCTGAGTCCTTCAACGTGCAAAACATCTTTCAGCTTTCCTTTTCCAATATTCACTGACCCCTGACCACTGATGCTAAGTGAATCATCATTGCCAAACTGGACTCTGCCTTCTCTTGATTTGTTTAGCTTTGATAATTTACTCTTGTCTCCCGTTATGTGCGAAGTACATCCACTATCAAGGATCCACTGCTTATCCTTGCAATCAGCCTTCAGTGCAATTTCAGCTATATTAGCCACCTCCCTTTTTGCTCTATATTCCTTCTTTTGAACTGGTTGGAAGATAGCTTTCTCCTTTTTCTCAGCTTTGACTGCATCGCTTATTTTCACTGTGCCATTAAGCGCCTTCTCTTGTTCAGGGAGAAGTGTCATGCATCTCTTGGCATTATGGCCATCTTGCCCGCCCCTTTCACACTGTTCCAAGTCTGCCAATATAGCAAACTTGTTCTTTAAAACTATTGGTTTGGGCTTCCACCAACAATCCTCGTCAGTGTGTCCTTGCCTTTTACAGTATGTGCAAGAACTCACGACAGGTGTTCTCTTCTGAATTTTGTACTGTCTCCCCCTGTATGCGACATCGGATCTTCTCAAGTTGGAGACATATACTGGCCTTCTCCACTAGCAGTTACTCGCCTTATGACCCCAAACTCCACAATAAAGGCAATGACCTTGAAACTGCCTCTTCTTGGGTCTAATCACAGCTTGTCTTCTTCCGTTCATCATTTGCTGTGTAGGCAAAGTAGTTGGCTTCTTTACTTGTGTGACTTTCATTTCAGTCACCTTCTTCTCCTTCTTCTGTTCAGCCGTAGCCTTCTGCTGGTTGACTTTCTTTTCTTTCTGAGACGTAACAGCTATGGGCTGTTGCTCTTTAACCACATCCATCATTTTTAACCTTAGCTTTGGTTTGATAACTGTCTTCTCTTCTTCAGTTATCTTCACCTGAGTCACAGCCTTCTCTTTCAACTTCTGTGGCAAAGTCTCATTCTTCTTTTCTCTTGCAGAGCTTGTTTCTCCTACCACTTTAAACTTCTACACGTTCTCATTGCTACTTTTGAGTTGTTGCTGAAGTCTCAGCAACTCTTCCTCCATTTCTTCAATTTTTGAAGCCCTTGAGCCAAGCTCTACTGTAAGGTCTTCACATATTTTAATCTGTTCTTCAAATCTTCTCTTTAAGTCAATATCCTCAGCCCTTATTTCATCCTTTTGACTTTCAGCTTCCTCAGACTTAGCTTCAACTTGTTTTATATGGGCCTCCAACCTTCTTATGGTTCTGCCCCTTCTGACTATCTCCTTTGAAGCTGCTTCCAGCTCAGCTTCAAGATCTGGCTCTTCTTCATCAACCTCCTCTTCAGAGGTTGAGCTACCACCTTGTGCTGATGCCATAAAGACATACTCATCTAATGAGTCTTCATCTTCCTCCTCATCAACTTCTTTTGTTTGATTCACATAACTCTTGAATGAGTCTCTCTTCTTCCTTTGTGGGTTGGCAGTCTTTTTATTGGACTTCTTTGATTTCAATGATGATCTTCTCCATCTTGAATTCGGCTCATCACCATCATCCTCATCTTCATCATCAAGCTTCACTTTGCACTTAGAAGCAAAGTGTCCAGTCTTCCCACAACGATAACATCTCAAGGACAACTGTCCTTTTCCCTTCTTAGACCCCTTCTTGAATTTCCTTGTGAAGTAAGCCAACACTTCACCTTTACTTTCTTCCTCATCACCATCATCATCCTCACTAGATGATTCTTCCTCTTCTCTTATCTTCAAGTGCTTTATAGCTTTGAAAGTTGCATCCTTTGATACCTTTGTTGTTGCAGAGCTTTCAGCTGACTTTATCCTCATCTCATATGCAATGAGATTGCATTGGAGATCATGCAGAGACATAGAATTGAGATCTCTACTCTCCTCTATGGCTGCTACTTTTGAGGCAAACCTCTCAGGCAGAATTCTTAGGATCTTCTTCACAACAGATGAGTCTTTCTTGTTCTTCCCATGACTTCTCAGGTCGTTCACAACATCAATAACCCTGGTGAAGAACTCTTGGACTGTCTCATTTTTCTGCATTCTGAGAGATTCATATCTCTCCTTGAACACTTAAAGTTTAGCCTCCTTCATTCTGCCATCACCTTCATAGATTTTTTGCAATCTGTCTCATATCTCCTTAGCAGATTTGCAGTCCATAACTTTAGCATACTCAGCATCTGTCAATGCTAAAATGATGACGTTTGAGGCCTTCCCATTTATTTCAAACTGCCTTAACTCCTCTGGGGTTGGGTCTTTACTTTCTTCTAGAGCCACAAAACCCTCATGTACGCATTTCACCACATTCATGCCCATGGTTGCGAATACCACTTGCATTCTCGCTCTCCACATGTGGTAGTTGGTTCCGTTAAAGATTGGAACCTTCTTGCTGTAAGTAGTGCTAGTGTTGGTACCGACTTCCATTTCGCAGTATGCTAAACAAGTCAAACTTTTAGATCCCTTCAAACTAGTACACTAAGCTGTTAAGCTTCAAACTAGTCAACCTGTGCTCTGATACCAATTGAAGTTCCCGACTTCTCCCTGGGATCTACTAGTTTGTGATACTGAGAGGGGGGGTGAATCAGTATCACCACAATTCGCAATTCGCAGGTAAGTGAACAACTTTAACCTCTTTTTAAAAGCAAACTCTTTCTCAGACTCGACTAAGGTAGATCTATTGCTACCTACTAATCATAATAGTCCCCAAAGTCACCTTTCAGACACCTTGCCTAATAGACAATTCGAATGTTCTTGTTTAGGTCTTCGTTAGGTTATGGGTTGGCTGATACTTTAGCTGCGTTCACAACTCAATTCAAAGCACAGAATGTAAAGCAAATTAAGGACACACAAGATTTACGTGGTTCCGTCAACGTGACGAACATCCACAGTGGTAGGGACTCTCCCTTACCGAGACTATCCACTATACTTGAGAATTCAGGTTACAATGGATGTCTTTAATTCTCTGCTCCTTTCACTATTGCAATTACTAAGCAAGTACAATACAAAGAGTGTCACTTACTGTGTCTACCCTTCTTCTAGCTTGTCTTGCCTCTGTTGAATTGAAAGGCTGCTCCACTGCCGCTTAGAAGTTCACCGCAACGTTCTCTAACCTCTCTTGAAGAAGTCTGGAAATACGTTGAGTTCAATGCTTCGCCGAATTTCTACGTTGTTTCACACAACTCCTGCTTTCACCGTCTTACAGTCTCACCCGTCTCCTTATCTCACGATCTCACTGTTTCACGGCTCGCCTGTCCGTTTCTCTCTCTCCTACCGTCGGATTTCTCTCTCTTCGCCGGATTTCTCTCTCTTCACCGGATTTCTCTCTCTTCACCGGATTTCACTTTTACGTTCACCGTCGGGTTTCTCTCTCTTCCCACCGCTCTGCTCCGGTTTGGCTGTCGGGTTTCTCTCTCTTCCCTCCGGTCTGCTTTTTCTCTCTCTCGTCCATCGGCTGCATTTTCTCTCTCTTGGTTCGCTTTTCCGTTCACCGTCGTTTTCTCTCTCTTACCATGTCTAGCCGCCGGATCTCTCTCACACGTTACCGATATGGTCTTGTCTCACTCGTTCCAGCTCGAATCTGGTCTCCGTTCCTGATCTGGTCTCGTTTTTCTCTCTTGCCGCGTCGTTCCCTCGTTGACCGGCGACGTTTTCTCTCTCTCGACGCACTGTTCACGACGGTACTGTTCATGAGTTACTGTTCACGATGGCTCCTGTTCACTCGATTCGTCTGTCGGCTGCTCTCTTCATCCTCGCCGGTGGTGTTCTCTTTGGTTGGTCGGTTGTCTAGGTTTTTCTGAATGCTCAATATTGCCGACTACCTGTTCTTTGTCTTTCAAAACCATTATATACTTTACTCCATGAAACCCTAATAGGGCTTACGCAATGAATTTAACTTTTTGCCCTTCCACGTTGCTTCAATTTACTTGCAGACGTAAAGCTAGTTGACAACAATTACAACCCATACAAGGCTGTGGGAACAACAAAGAGTTTCCCTACACTAAGTAGGTTGCAACTTACAATAAACATATATAAGATGTCAAGTATGAATTTAATAGCTTTCTTGGTATGGATGGCTGTATAGCCTTTTCCTTTTGCCTAAATCAGTATACCATTACTAATCTTCACTTTGGCTATGTAAGATTAATCAAGTTCTATAATAATTAAAAAATAAGTGACATATGATTTATATAATCATTGTCAACCAACCACATGCCACTTTTATTATTGGAGGAGTGAATTACTGCTATAAATAGTTGCTTCTCCAAAATTTGCTCCTCATCAGGTACCTATGTGTACTGAGGTTTTTGTGATTGCTATTGTTACTTGTCTCTGTGCTAGTAAATCCTTTTTTTATGTTCTTTTTTTTTTTGTTGTAAATTTTGCATATAAGATCAAGCTTTTTTCAGTAATACTTGGAATAATGGTTTGTTTTCTTGTAATGATCACATGGTAGATATTGTTTTCTATCTTCAAGCATAGTATGCTCCTTTGACTTCTTTTCCTACTTTCCTTATTGTATCCTTCTTCCTTAGGACTTTGCTTAATACTTCATAAGAAAGGCACCTTAAGTACTTTTCTCTTGCCTCAAAGTCTCCTCTACTCTTAAGCTTAAAAAGAGTTGAGCAATTATGAAAGGCTTATGAAGGCAAGGTCTTTAGAATCTCCTAGTGAGAAAATTTTTGCCTCAAACCTTTCTAGAATACTCATTAAGACCTTATGTATAATACTTCTATCTATAGAGTCTTCTCCTAAAACCCTGATTTGGTTGACAATCTTCAAAAGTTTATCTGCATACTCCCTTATGGTTATTACCTCATTTATCCTTAAGATTTCAAACTCTCTTTTAAGGTTAAGGAGTTGCGTGTTTTTAATTTTTCTCATTGCTAGAAAACTCCTTCTTCAGCCTATCCTATACATCCCCAGTAGTTTCATAGGTCATACTCCTATCGAAAATGGTCTCTGACATCACTAAGTTAGTGTAAGTCAAGGCTTGGTACTGTTTAATTGTCTACTCATTATGTTGTTTCATTTTTGCTAGATAAGATAGGTAGGCAAAGGATGGTTCAATAACTTTTCCAATGGCTTCCCACAAGTCATATGCTTTAAGATAGGTTTTTGTTATTATTATCCATTGAAGATAATTTTTCTCAATAAATTTTAAAGAAGAATGAAAAGAAATTAAAGGAGACCATATACAAGGTGGTGTTTGAGAGTTTTAGTAAGATTTTATCAAAATTTTGGTTTAAGAAGGAATGGTTAATTTCCTTAGTGATTGCTTCGCAAGTTTGTAAGATACTACTAACTATGATATTAGTTTGTTGGATTTTGGTTACTAAGACAAGGAATTTGGCATATCAATTATTGGTTTACTACTAATGTGTATGTGTGTGCTGGTTTGCCAGAGGGTTGTAATAATTTTCTATTTTTGCTCAAATCATAAGAAAATGAAAATAGACAAGATAAGAAAGCTCAGAAGGATGAAAGACATATTGATAAAGCTTCCAATATTAGGCAAAAATGGCTTACATAATGGATTTTATAGGTCCTCACATATAGAAGTAGTTTTACATTAGTTAAAACACCAAAATTAGTTTTTCAGGTCCTTAAAGTTGGTTGTATTAATTAACATAATTATTATAACTACTGATTATCATAACTACTTTTGATTTGGTAAGAAAATTAGTTGACAATTTTTTAAGAGTAATTTGCAACAGCAAACTAGGGGCACTATAATCTTTATAAAGGTCCAATTTACACTAACACTAGAAAGCAAGCAATGGAACTAGTAGTAGTTTTGGAAGATGGTCAAAACAAGTCTTATGTTGAAGCTCTCTAGTTTCTTATCCCAAAAACATGAAAAATCAGTTAACTATAAAATTGCAAAAGTGAATCAATTTATATGTTGAAAGGATCAATTTATCATTCCAAAGTACATACTTTTTAGCTTTTTCCTAAGGGATTAAAGATAAATGTTTAGTGTATTAAAGGCTCAAGGAGCAAATAAATTACTTAAGGGCACCATGTGGAATTAAATTTCCTCTTTATTCATGAAATTTTCACTTTACTCGCAATATATTTCATAATGGAATAAGTACCATGTCAACAAAGAAATGCTAACAAACAGACATTCCAAAACCTAGAACTACCCCTTAAACACAGTGAATTATAGAAAACTTTGGCTATGTTTATACATGTCAATTAGCACAACAAATAATGTAAAACGACACAACAAGATCCAAAACCAAAATGATTATTTCAACTTCTTAGATACCAATATTTTTTTTTGTAACAAAAAATGGTTGGTCTCCATATTCAAAATGAAGCCAAAAATAAGTAAACAATAGTTTACAAGAATTGTCTATATTGCCAACCAAACAAACTGTAACTCATATGTACCATAATTACAAACAAAGGGTCTAATTTAGGCTTCCACAAAAGTTTGCTAATGAACCAAATATTACACCAATAGTAATAAGTTGAATAAAATTACATAAATTATGATTTAACCTGTTTATTCTTCAATTATCTATGCACTCCACGGAATAATGTAGGCTTTCCAGTTGGAGAAGACATTAGAAGGATAATATCTATGTTGCATAATATTGGTAACTCCCTAGCTTTTTTCAAAATCTCAATCCTTCGTTTTAAATAGTAACTTATTGATTGCTCATACTATTTAGCCTTTTTATCTTTAGTTTAACGGTCTCTATCCTTTAATCAATAAATGGAAAGAAAAACCTTTAAACTCTATAAACTATTAAAGAACCAAATATTTCAAGGATTATAAAAAAAAACAAAAACATAAAGAAATGAGACCTTAGAGGTAGTTATCTTGCTAACTAAGTAAAAATAAGGTAAAACTCTTTAGTTGTCAGGCATGCAAAATGACTTGTAAATGTCTCTTTCAATCCAGCCCTTAAGAGCTTGTTAATGCACAAATGTCTTATCAATTTCATCTCCTTTTTTATTCCTTTATAATTGCAAAATTTGTTTTCTTAACTTCATCTCTTCTGCTACAATTTTTCTATTGCCCATTCCTTTACCACAATTTTTGCAGCAAATTTTAGTGCATAATTTATTACCCCATTGCACTTTCCAAAATTAAGTGTCACCGAACGTTTTCCTTCGCACACTATCATATTCCTTTTACAACACCACTACGTTTTGCCCAAAATTTGTAGAATGGTTATAGGAAATTATTAATAGAAAGTGTAGAAGTAACAACCTCAGGATAATTTATCACTATATTGATCAAGGTAGAATAAAGAGCTGCAAGTGAAAACTAGGGAAATCCATTAGTACATATTCATTATAAAAAACACTTTACATTACAGAAGCTCCCTGAACAATACAAGAAAAGCAAATGGTAATACTGCAACTAATAAATCCAATTAATACATTGAGCAGAAACTCTTAATTCTGGTACAATCATAAACAATAGCTCTAGAACTACAAATTCTTCCTCCGTTGACTGCAGCCTAAGAACTTTTAGTCAGATCCTCGTAGGGAAAAAGTGCTTCTTACCATGCAACGCTACCATTCACCACTCATGCATTTGTCTTAATTTTCTTGGTATATTGTAATTAAAGCTCACGTTTTGTGGCGATATAAGGGCAGTCAGATTAGAACCCAACCTCCCTCAGGAATTTTCTCCTAACCAATCAAATTAAGTCTGGTTGGTTATGCATCCATGCAAAGGGATCGTGTATTTAAAAGAGCTTGGATCAACAAATCGAAGCACTTGATATAGATGGATGGTAAATGCTTAGAATTGGGCATTTCTTTCTTTCCCTATTTGTTGTACAAGTCAAAGTTCTAGGATTTATAGGAGATAATTTGTTTGATTGAACCACACTCCAAATTTCAAACTCATTTTTAATAAACCTCTTGTCCTTATTGTTGTCATGATAATAAATATTCATAGGTCAGATATAAATGAAAATTTCAATGATACAATCGTAGCCAAAATCTAACCAAGCTCAACAAATAAAATTACAACACTCATTTCAGCTGAACTCCAATCTGCACAATCGAATTTGCCAATCACATCAGACACACACTTAACGACAGGCTTCGTTTTTAACTTGAACAAACTGTCTTAAGTGACTGGTCCAATAAACTTAAATAAATAAAACGGTGCGCTTTTTGTATCGGTGGCTTCGGCATGAGCTAGTACCTTATAGGCCCATTTGCTTCCTTGTTCTACCCACAAACATGTCTCGCGATTTGATCATGCCCGGCAAAAAGCCAATGAGGGTCGTGAATGGGAATTGTGCTACAGCATCTCTTCTACCTAGAGAAACAAGTGCCATGACTGAACCAGGCTTATAACTGGTCATCTTGCTTTCTTTCCCTCCAGCCATCAATAACTTCAAGTTCTTAACAGCCGCCAAAGCATGCCTTTGGGCTATATACCCTTGTTTCATTTCCTGTTGTACTCAGACATGCACACAAGTGAATACAACATGTTTATGCATTAGTTTAAATGCACAACACATAACTTCATGTGGCAGGAAACCAACTTCGTTTAGAAAGCAGTTCATGAAGTAATACCCTACTACCACAAGCATTGTGAGCAAACAAAACAGCAGCATGTCCTTTAGCCTTAGTGCACCAGTCTATTAGATTCCACACATCTACTAAATGTCACTAGATCAGATTATATGGATTCACCATTCTCATCAAGGCAAAACAACAGAATTTACTAGCACTAGTGACTAAATCTGTAATTGGCATTCATTTCCTTTTATTAAATCTAAAATCTATAAGAGAGTGGACAACCATCATGCAATTGTGTCAGTCATTTAAACAATCTCACTGAAAATTGATGTTCAGCTCTCAAGAAACTCCATAAGATGACCTAGGTCAATTATTGGGAGCTAAACCATTTTGGGGACGTTATATGGTGGATTCACCAACACTTGTATCCACAGCATTGGGTTATTTCATCCATGTGGCTCACCATCGTTGCCAGGAGGAGGGCATTTTGCAGGCATTTGTAACAAATGCATTACTTTTGGAGATCTAAATAACTGATTAGGTTAGCCTTTTGTTCTGGTGTCTTTTCAGTCCCTACCAAAATGTTTGAAAGAAAAGGAATGCATCCAAAGGGAAAAAAAAAAAAATGCACACAGTGCTCGGAGCTTACTGGAATGGACGTAATATCTCCAATGGCAAATATATTCTTTCGACCTTCCACCCTCAAATAATCATCAACCACTAACCTTCCATGAATATCCAACTTATCCTTCAGCACACTATCCTTGAGCCAGGCTGAACCCAGTGGTTTGGCTGTGCATAGGAAATGACAATCTGCTCTGATAGTTTCCCCAGCAAAGGTGTGATATATTTTGCTATCATTATCATTACCAGTATAGTCCAAATCAACTTTTTGTTCCAGTTTCACTTCAACATTCTTTGAACTCAACCATTGAAGCGTCTTATCAGCAGCTTTTGGTCCAACGAATTCCAGCAACCTTGATCCACTATGCACCAGAGAAACCTTCTTTTCTGGGAAATCAACAGCAATCTCTCCAGCAAGTTCTACACCAGTAGGGCCTCCTCCAACAATCAAAATGGAATGAGCAGACTTAATTTTTTCATTTTCTGTCAGTGCAAAGGCAAACAGTGTTAACTTGAGCAACAAATGAAGAAATGATATTCCTTGCTAATTTTCAGCAAAATATGATACAATTTGGTTCCAAACAATGAATCAAAGCTGAAATTTTGACATTCTGTTTGAGTGGTTAACTGTTCCTTCTGCTTACTTACTACCCAAATTGAACTGAAACCCCTAAGTGGCTAACAAAGTAACAGAGGTTACGTCATTGGAACAACCAGTCCTGCACAATTGGATCACAAAATAATGGAGTCTGATAAAACAAAGTGGGACTAAACAGTCCAAATCAACACTTTGTTCCAGTTGGGATGATATATATGAATAGACTAAGGAAAACATGGATGTCCAATATGCAATTTATCAATGGCTTCAACAATCTGACTAGAATGAAGGGTAGGAAGAAAATTGAAAGAGGAAAAGACTTCAGTGGGACCAATAGCTTACCCTTTTGGTATTCGTGAAGTCTATCTTCCCTAGTTTTCGGGACAGGATCACTGTGGCCGGTGGCAATGACAAGATAGTCATAAGCAATTATATCGCCTGCTGCAGTGAATAATTCTTGTTCTGTGATGTTGATTGCAGTAGAAGTAACAATACGGCCATTGGTGAAGTAATCTCTATGATTGATCACGGACCTCTCTGCAAATGATGGCTCCACCATTGCTCTCAAGTTTGCCCATGTAATCTCAAAATACTCCTTCCTGGTGTCAAACTTTCATTCAGAACCAAAAACGTATGATGATAACAATTCAGCCAACAAATAATTCCCAATGCAGCCTTTCTGTTTCATCTAACACCAGAATTCCACGATGTTCAGAAAGAAATACCACAGTAATTACACAAAAATCACCCAAACAAAGACATGCAGCATAAATAAATGATTGAATACCTGTCCTGGCCACACAATTTCGGACACCTTTTACGGGAGCACAATTTAGCTAAAACGCCCACAATATTATTCTGCCAATCCACTATGACCTACAATCCCTCAATTCATTTCCCTAAGAAAACCAAAAAAGAAATCTGAATCTTGGATTCTTTGGCCATTCTCCATTTCTTCTCCCTCCTAAGAGTTTGGTGCTATGAAGTTGGACTAAAAGTCATTCCCTAAGAAAGGGGCAGCCTTACCCTTGTTGTTTAGGAAAAAGGCTGTTTCCGAGACTCAAACCCATGACGTCTAATTCATAATGGAGTAACGTTTTTGTTATACCAAAGCTCTCCCTTCATGCCATGAAGTTAGAGTAAACCAGAAATTTTCTCTAGCCAAGGTCAGCATTTTCTGAACTTCAATCATAAATGTAACCCACTTCAATCGTCGGCAAGCAAAATCAGCCACAAACAAAATGTATGTCATGAAGCATTACCCTGTCTCCCCAAAAAGGGCAAAAATACGCAACCATCCAAAAACCCCGGATAATGTCTTGCCCCACATCACCAAAACCAACCAAAACAAAAGAAAAATGCAACAAATTCAATTGCATAACAAAACCAAGCTAACTTGTATTCTCAATCTGAAGAATTTGGAGAAAGAACGACAATGCCTAGTGAGGGAGGTCAAGAAATGCGTACGGATCAACGAGGGTGACATCGGCAATGAATTGGAGAGACTTGGCAACCAGAGATCCGGCGATTCCCCCTCCTACAACCACCAACCTCCTTCCAACTCCTCCCCATGATTGCTTCCGGCCTTCCATTTCTGCTCTTTTCTCTTGCGGTCAGGTTCTGCAAAGATTGGAACTTTATTGGCCTTTTTATTATTATTTTTTTTTTAGTGCTTTCGAAGGAATTTGATTCCGACTAGAGAATCCCCAATTCGTTTAAATAGGTAACGAAGGTGACGAGGAAAGCGTCAACAGAAAATTCATCCTCCTGACCTCACTGCTTACGTATAACCAACCGAACAGAGTCCCATTTTCTGACAAATTAGCTTTCTGAGTCATTACATTTGTCGGCCTCTCGACGGCTTTGCAATTCTCCCATTTTTTTTTTAATATATATATATATATATATATATATATATATGTATGTATGTATATTTATATGTCATTCAATTTCCCATCTGAAAAAATTGTCTGCATGAGATGACCCATGCATGACGTTCACAGTTCTTTTCCAGTCAGCAATGACGCTCACGGTTTTAAAGGAAAAAAAGGCCCCGTAAATCATCAAATTGTTTTGTTTTTTCGCATTCGCCTGCCAATGGACAGTGCAAAAAAAAAAAAAAAAAAAAAAAGAAAGAACTACTAAGTTCATTAATTTTCTTTTTTGTAAATTACCATGCAAGTCTGCTTGCCGAGCCTCCTGTTCAAATGTTTTGATTAAAAATGAAATTTATATATTTTGTGATAAAGAAATTTCATTTCAGTTTCCTTTTTCCCTGAGAACCTATTCACATCAAACGAAGTCGATTTTACAAGAACTCTCTCACCGCTATTATTCTTTATTCTTTATTTTTTATTTAATTATTTATCTTTCTTTCTTTTTATTTTTAAATAAATGATATTGGCAATCGAACTCGTTTTCACTCGACCCATGTCCGATTAATAAAACGACCCCTTCACGAGAGCCGAGTTTCATTTTCTGAATTATAAGGATTCCGTGGGTTGCTTGTTGGGCCAAGCTCCAGCCTGCGTTTTATCCAGCCCATCTAAACTATACCATTTTACCTCCCGTTGATCCTGTATCCCCCTGGCATTTATTTGTCTTATAATTTTTTTTTATTTTTTTTAAAAAAATTATAAATAATTTTTATTTCTGGTAATATTTGATCCCTGGTTAAGACATTTGAAGTAAGAAAAAAAGAAGAAGAAGAAGAAGAAGAAGAAGAAGAAAATCACTTTGTCTAATAAATAAAGCATAATACATACAAATCTTACAAAAAGGAAAAAAGAAAAAGATTCACTCATAGTAATTTACAATTCAATAATATCTTTGAAAGTTTGAAATTAATTGTGAAATGATAAATTAAAAAACTATAATTTTATTTTTAAAATTACACGAAAATAGTGGAACTCTCCTTGTAAAGTTCATAGAATTATATTAAATACAAAGAAGTGTGTAAAATCTAATTAATGTTATCAATTATTATTGATGTCACTGCTATATAATAATAAAAAATAAAAATATAAGTCAATATATATTTTATTACTATAATTTTTTGTTCTAACAAAAATTACACTAATCATGTAAGGTCTTATTTTTAAAAAAGAAATCTTTTTATTTTGTAAAATAAAAAATAAATATAATTTTATAAACAAATAAAATATAATTTATCATCTTTAATATAAATTATAAATTTTTTAAAATATATTTATTTTTTTTTACCATGAAGTCCAACGTGGCCACTAAAGCAAGTCTTTGTAATTATTTGCTCGACCTTTCCTCCTTTTATCTTAATTTCCATGACCCATTCATCCAAAAAAGACTATCCTCACGTAGGTTCATTCCATTTTATTTTCTTTTTTTTCTTTTTTTTTTTTTTTGGGGGGAGGGAAGAAGAGAGGAGACCAAAAAAAAAAACCTACGTCAACTTTCAATAGGTAAAAGAAGTATAGTTGTAAATTTAATGACAAATTTTAATTTTAAAATTTTAATATATTAAATTTATAAGTCATTATCATTTATATTATTTACTTCATTCTTTTATTTTTAATGTAAATTTTTTTATTTATATATAGAACTACATATCAATTTAAAATTTTAAAATATTAAATTTATGAATTCTTTCTATTTATGTATTACTCAATTTTTATTTATAATTTTAATATAAAATTTTTTAACTATATAATATACACAATTATATTTAAAATTTGAATAAATTTTAGATTGATGAAAACAATTACTTTTTCTTAAAGAAGGAATTCGGCGAACCACCGACCAAAAGCATTTGTTGGTATACAACCCAAAAAAAAACAAAAAAACATCTCTTAAAAAATGACCGACCATTCCAACAAAGAGGGGTCCTACGGTCTCCTTCATGGCTAAAGCACAGGTTGTCTGGAGTTGACTTTCACTTTGCAACTGAGTTTTGTGTTTTTTTATACGCAAAGGAGGGACATTTGGAGGAAGTCAGTGGATTTGGGCATTTGGGTCATGGAGCAGAAGACCGGCAGCGTAGCTTTCGTTGCCGCCATTCTGGACCACCGCAAAGGCCGAGAAGAAGAAGTCAGTTTTCTATTGCATAAACACAATCTCATTTTACTGTTTCTAGCTTTTCTATCTCTCTGTGTGTGTGTGTGTGTGTTTGTTTGTTATGTGTTTAGCTTTGTCGTGTGTGTTTGCTCAATCGGATTGTTTGTTAGGTACGCGTTGAAGAAGATCCGCCTCGCACGGCAAACGGAGCGTTGCAGGAGATCTGCTCATCAAGTAGTAGTCCTCGCATTACTCATTATCTGCCTCTGTTTTACTCTCTCTTCCCCCACTGGCTGATCGCGTGCGATTTTTGCTTGAAATTAATGGAAGAATTGGTGATGTTTGTGTAATGCAGAGGGGTCTTATCGCTCGAATTCAACATCCTTACATTGTAGAATTCAAAGAAGCTTGGGTTGAAAAGGTAGGTGCCTTCCCTGTTTTTCAAAAGGAGAAGTTTATTTAGTGAGGACTCAGTTTTAATAAGCTGCTGTTAGTCGCCATTTTGGAAAAACCGCGCTTTTATTCACTGATTTTGTTATTTGTTTAGCTACTGAACAATTTTTGGAAAGGTTGCTGTGTATGCACTGTAACCGGATACTGTAGAGGTGGAGATATGTGAGTATTACTTTTGGTCGATAATAATGTTTTTGCATTCCTCAAAACTCATTGAAATTGTCCTTTTACCATATATTAATAGGGCTGAGTCGATGAAAAGGTCATGAAGAGGTGATCTTAATTGTGCATTTCTTTTGTTTGTTGCTTTTTTCTTTTTTCAATTGTCTTTATAAGGAAACTTACTTTTGAACTTAGGATTGATTGATATATCATATATGACTATTGCTTGAATTTATGCAGAAGCTCTGCAGGTGGTTTTTTACAACTGCTATTGGCTGTTGAAAGCATGCCACTTTTGTTCTGCACCGGGCCCCAAAAGTATGAGACTAAGTATTCGGTTCATGCCTAGCACCTTGAACTTTGAATTTTAGAGTATTGTAATTTGTGTTTTCAGTGGCTGACCTTGTCTTTCACTTTCTAATGTTTTCAAACATCATTCTTACCAAAGAGCAAGACGTATGCCTCTTTGGGTTCCTATTTGTTGGTGATAACTCTTCATTCAGGTTCAATTTTCATGTGGTTCTCTTGATTTGTTTGTATTTGTTTGCTGTCTCCTCCTTATCTTTCAATCATTGGTTATGGTAAGTGATCTTGGACTTGTGAGAACTTTTAAAGCATGTGACTTGGCTTCTCCTGTATGTCTTGCACCCTTTCCTCCCTCCTCCTCTCTCTCTCTTTCCCTCTCTCTCTCTCTCTCTCTCTCTCTTATTGTGCCTTCCACTCTTTCTCTCAAACGTTAGAAGCATAATATCCTGACCACTATTGCATGAAAATGAAACCCTTAGAACTAAGGAAGTATAGGCGTGTTATTTGTAGTGATTTTATTATAATGCAATCCTTTTGTGCTGATGTCAAGGTAGCATTTTGTTTGTCTATGCTAATTGGACATGATTTTAGGTGGCCAAATTTATGTTAAAGGTAATTTAGTCCAATCACTGCTTTGACCAAGAAAAATTCTCATTGAAGACTTATTTCATGTGATACATAAATAATGGTCATGTTTAGTGGATGAAGACATCATTGATATTAATAGTTTTGCTATTCGTGGTCAAAATATAAAATCATCAAATTTGCAGCAGGTCAGGAACACAACATTCAATCGTTTCCATATTGTTAAGTTATTTGGGTTAAATTCTACATCTTTATACTTATGACATTTATTTTTACCATTGGTTGATGGAGCTCGACTAGCACTTGAAATTCCAAACTATTTTAATGACCAAGATGACCTATATATGTTCTGGCCCACCATTCATTTCTTTATATCATGAAACAATCTTGAAAATAGTAGACCTTTTCATAGCAAGACAATGCATGCTTCGGAGATATTGTTGTGTTAATCTTACAAATTAGATGCTGCTTAGTTTCCGAACTTCTGTGTCAAAATGCAATCCATGATTTTTTTGTTGACTCCTTTTGAAGTGTTTTAAAGAGTCTCAAAATATTCTGAGAATTTCTGTACATGATCACTTTATCCATCTTAACAATACTACTTTGTGACATCACTTCAATTATTAATTGCCCTTGGATGCATGAATACATGATATGGGAAGGTTGATAAGCAAGATAATTTTTTCCTCAATTGGCTCTTTGGTCCTTTCTCTTCTAGGCTACCGGGCAACCATTACTTGTAGATTTTCCCATAGGTCATTGCAGACATTGTAGCACAGCAGTTGCTTAATAATTGTAAGATTAGAAAATTTTTTCTTGGTCTATTTTCCTTTGGTCCTTTTGTTCAATTTCGACATGAGAATATGGATGGTTTGCATGCAGGATTTCGACAAAATAAGTCATGTTGATATCCTTTAGTTCTTAGTTACATTAGTTGAACCAACCTCTGCAGTTGCAGGGGCATCCAGGTTGTTGGATGCTGCTAGAAACACATAATATATGTGGTTGCATAGCAGATAAAGATTAGGTCACCAATGTTTGTAAACAGGTAACATAAGTTCAGCCACATACTTGCCAAAAAGAAGAATGTGAACAGGAAGTGAAGTATGCTAAATGAAAGACATGAACTTTCTTTACCTTCCTCTCACAAGTTTCCATTTCCTACCTTCTATCATTGTAAACAGAGATAGACTAAGTGGCTTGATAATCACCAGAGGCCTACAAAATTTCTGAGAAAATTTGGATAAATTTAAAATGGCAATTCAGCTGCCTTGTTGCTAGAACTTGAATATGACCACATTGACTGGGTTTTCTGTTCCACTTATCAATGGTTTGAATCTTCAATCTAAATAATGATCTGATGCCAATTAACTGCATAGCATTGGTATCTAATGTCTGTCCTTTGACACAGAAAATCTCTCGTTGAAGGCACACTGAGAAAGAATCCCCGGCATCAGCCAAGTATAGGAATTTCTCCCGCCAGCACTGCAACTTTGGAAATTCCTGCTGCGGGACCTAAATTATAATATTCTTGATTTATGTGTGACAGGAATCCAAGATTTTGGGGCACCCGTACTTGCAGCCTTGTGTTTATCAGTATCGTCCTCCATTTAATCCTCCAACCTATTCTTCTGTGAAGCCTATTTCTGCTAGTTGTGATTCTAGGAAAAACATGGCTGAAAATCAGAACAGGAATGGCTCCAGCAGCAATAAAGATAGTTCTCTTTCAAGTGAGAGAAACATTCCGACACTGGTTTTAAATTGCGAGAACAAAGCTACTGACACAGATTTAGCTCCTGTGGATGATGAAGGTGGCACTGAACAACAACCCGTAACAAGTGAAGAAGAAGACAGTCCCAGTGTCATGATGAAATGAAATACAGTTGAATCCAAGCAGCCAAAGACCATTAGAAGTATCATTATAGCCCTAAAAGAAGGGAAAGCTAGAGAGCACAGTTCCCCAATGAGATGCAGTTGTATGAAGTTTGAAGGTGTACAAACTCAACAAAGTAATCCGGAAGAACCTCAGAAGTCCTGAAATTCAATGCCCTTGCTCCTTAGGTGGCTTCCAATTCGGTAAAAAGGGTTCAAGGATCACCTCCTTTAAAACACCGGGTAAAATATTGTCATTTTCTTTGTCCACCACACACGTATCAAAACAATAACTTATTGTCCAAAATATGTTAACAGTTACCTGTAATGAACTTCTTACCTAAGGCTAAGCCGAGATATGGTAGAATTCCTCAATCTGGTCCAATAAAAGCTCCTGATGGTGGGCTTCCTGCAAAGGCAAGGCAAAGAACTCCTCCTTCCAATGTTGTTGGGCGATCTCTATTTCCTGGTCGGTCAAGGCATGTTAGGAATGATCTTCCAAATGGCACCGCCAACAACAAAAAGCCAAGTTCAACAAAATCTGGAAATACCTTTCTTTAACTGGCTAATGGGCATCCTTCGGATAGCACCAAGGAGGTTCATCCAAGAGTCCATAAAGCCTTACCAAGAGACTCCAAAATAACAAAATCAGAGGGCAGTAACTCTATCTCACCTTCGTTGTCAATTCAAGCATTTGAGCTTTCTGATGATGCAGCAACTCCCTTTGTTGATGTGGCAGAACAGTCTCTCCCTAGTTGTGAGATGGTCACCAGAGGTGAAACTGTATAATTGCATCCACCCAGCTGTTCACCATCCTTTTCAAATCCTGAGACGCCACAAAATGTCTCTAGAAAAGCACCAGCTGTATCCCTGGTACAGTGCCCCCATCAAATCTTCTGTCTGCATCATTTGGCCTATCATCTGTTTCAGAAACTGCTTCTTCCACTCCCTTCTTGTCAACTAGCCCAAGCAATTTACAGACACAGAAAGGAACTACTTTGCAAAGCAAAATATTTGAAAAGCAAACTGGTGCCCGTCTTCCTCCTGCTTTTGGTGATGTCATTTGGCACAGTAGTTTTTGTGTTGGAAGTGAGCAGCCAGTTGTGAAACCGTGGAGATGGGAATTCAAAATGTGGTTGGAAAACTGTTAAATGTAGTCAGAGATGAATTGGAGACAAGAAACATGACTGCCCATCAAAGTTTAAATCACCACGTTGCTCTGAAGCTATGATTTTGAAGTCAAGTACTCCAAATCACACTGGCACAAAGGAAATGGATACCAGAAATCCAGCTCCAAAGTCTGATACTTCTGAGCCAACAAAAGCCAGCCCATCTGTGAGGGAAGGGGAACCTCAGGCAAATGAAACTTTGGATATCAAGTCATTCAGGCAGAGATCAGAGGCACTTGAAGGGCTTCTAGAGTTGTCTGCTGAGTTGCTTCAACAAAATAGATTGGAAGAGCTTGCAGTTGTTTTAAAGCCTTTCGGTAAAGTCACTGTCTCCCCAAGGGAGACAGCTATCTAGTTAGCAAAGAGCCTTAAAGGAATGATGATTGAGGACAGTGGAAGCAGTTCCGGAGTCATGCCATCCTTGGTAAGTGTGATCTACTCCATTTATATTTGTACTGGTCCAGCAATTTAAGACTGTTTTGTCATATGTTTTGCACATTCAAGCTCCAGCAAAATTTTAGATAGGACAAAGATTCATTGTCTTTTGTAATTTTAATAAAGCAAATTGCATTTGTCTCCTCAAAAAGTATGAGATAGGATTTGTAAGTTCAAATCCTACTGAGAAATATGAGATTATGAATACATGTTCCAATTACATGGGTGACGTTTGGGAAGTTTCACAGCAGAATCAGGTTTATCATTTGCTTCATTTCCTCTACTTTTTTGGCAAATAGTGATTATCCACGCATCTTAATAAAAAATTTTAAAATATTAAATTTATACATTATTTATTTTTTTTGCGTGAGATTTCTAACGCATATTTATACAATTGTATTTGAAATTTCAACCAAAAAAGAAAAATATCACGCTGTTCCTTTTTTTTTTCAAGCATCTGTTTGCTTCATTTTCGACCTTTCGGCAAATTGTGACCCTCCACGTTTCTGTCCGCTGTTTCCTGGAAGCCTCATTGCATCCCTCCAATTGGCTAAACCGAGGTTTAACGCGGCTTTCTTTCATTATTTGATGGCCGTTCCTGGTGGTGTCCGCGATGCATTTCCTTTTCCTTCTCTGAACTTGGCTTCTCTGCTTCGCTTGGCAGAAGAAAATAGTCAACTAAGAAGCTAATGGAGTACGGTAACAGAAACGATCCCCAAACTTCTGCACCTGTTTTCCAACCCATGAGTATACGCCGTCCCCTGTCCCCAGAAATCGAGCAAAGTTCCAGGTCACGGAATTCGCACTGCGTGCGCGACGCGATCCTACTGCTAGTTATGTGGTTCCTCGTACTATGCTTGGTCGTCAAAATCGCATGGCTCGTCATTAACCCACGCCAGCCAGATTTTCATCTTAACTCTCTGTTTGTTTCCAACGTCAGCGTCTCAAACTCGCAATTCGCTGCCTGTTATGATGTTGAAATCACCGTAAATAACACGAACAAGAAGGTGGACGTCACGATCGACGACATCGAAATTGATATGCTTTACGGGAGGAACGTAGTTTCGGAGAGGGCTTTGGACAAAACTGATTGTGATGTAGGAAAGATGAGTCGTGAGGTTTTAAGAGCTGAGTTGGGGATGGACTCGGCTCGCTCAGTGAAGCCCCGGGTCTTCAGGGACATTAGTGATGACTGGAGCCAAAAGAAGGGCAACTTCAGCGTCGAAATGTCTCTAAGGATTACATACGGGTTTGGGATTTGGCCGAGCGAAAAAAAACATGCAAGGGTTTCGTGTATGAATTTACTCGTTGAATTCGTAACCACAGGGAAGCTGATTGGTGGAAGCAAAATTTGTGCTGTTCATTAGGCTTCGTCATGATTCCCTCCTTTTAATTTTTCTATAAGCAGTCTAGCGCTCATTGTAACTTTTTTCTTCTTGTTTTTTTTTTTTTTATTCCTTCCTCTTTCAGTTAATAAACTCGTGTTAATAGTAAGTGATTATTTATGGTTTTTTCCAAAGTTAAAGGGATTGAAACTCCAGCTGATGCATGGCCTTTTTCACGTTCCTTCAAACGTTTGCATAGAGCTCACTTTTTGGCCTCGTGAGTCCCAGCTCACATGTCTGTAACAATTGAGAATTGGTCTTGTCTAATCTGATTGATCGTCTCTATTGAAATTATTCACATGTTTTCTAACCCTAACGAAGGGTAAAATTGTATTATTATAACATCTATAAGTACCGAAATGATCACCCCCCACTTCGCAACGATTATATCCCTTTCTAAAATGCAAGCTTTCGGAAAATGATAAGGAAAGAGATCGTCCGTGCGGGTCGCACTTTGCCGTGGCACAATAATTGTTCCCAGGGGTGGGGGGGCGGGGGGGAGCCTGGCCAGAGAGAGGACAAAATGTCCAAGACGCACTGCTGGGCAGTTGGCAGTTGTCTCCATCGACAAGACAGACTATCACCCGGCGTTCCTAGGGTATGCTTAGAGAAGCAAACTAATTTCAGTAGGGGTCAAACCCCCACAGGGCATCATGCTTAACGAGGGTTTAGGCCCACATTTTGTGCTCAGACTACTCATGGGCTCACACGCAAAACCAACTTTCAAATTGATTGCCATCAATCATATGGACCCGTCCCAAATAATCCGACATGAAACCGAATTTAAATACGCGTCAACTACCAAAAGAGTTCATTGTTATTTTGCTAATCTAACATATTTATGTGTTTTATGAAAAGAGTTTTTAAGGGGAAGAAGACTGCTCGAACAACTTAAATTAGAACTCCTAATTTAGATCAAACGACGTTTTTCCAAATCATGTTGTTATGAACTTAGGGAATATATCTGTTACGCAAGCCTATTGTTAACCAATACATTTATTATTTATTTCAACTTCTAGTTACTTTGTTGTTCAAGTACCTAGATTTTTCTCCATGAAGCTGCATGTCACAATATAATGGTTCATGTTTCGCTGCTTGATGGGGCACGAAAATGTGAGGTTATTTTGTCCTCTAAATAGCTGGATGTATGTATGTGTGTGTATATATATATATATATATAGATAGATCAAATGGGGTTTAGGGGTTTCTGTGGATAGAAATCATAGTTTTTCTCTGTTGTAGGAATTTACTTTATTTGAACAATTATGTTTCTATTATTAGTTTTACATTTGATTATCCCATTATTTCACTTTTATGAGCAAGTTTTACATATATATACATAGATCATGAAGCTATTAAGTAAGTCATAACATTGGAGAGATTGTGACAGCCAAGGAGATTTGCATTCTTTGCTTCTACAATAAAAAGAGACACTGTGGGTTGCTTTTTGGGTCACCAAACAAAGGGCATGTGCAAACACCTGTAGCAGATCGAGCTACTAGCTGCATCCGGGCCGCCGGTCCTATCGGGATCGGGGAGTTTTAGCGACAAGGGATAAAAGACCGGGTTGAATCTCCAAGAGTCACCTCAATGGTAGGCAGGCCCAACTACCAAAGCCCACGCTCTTACCCAGCCTACTACCCAAAAATAATGTGACATAACCCCGAATTCAAAGCCACCAATTACTATATTCAATGGTTAAATTATATGAACTTTTAATTTAATATTTAATTCCTTCAAGCCAAAAAAAAAAAACTTAATTTAAAATATGTGTCAACTAGGAAAAAATTTATTGTTATTTGTTAATCAACATGTTTATTTTTTTATTAAATTAAAAGAGTTATAAGGGGATAAAAATATAAGAGTCTTTTAAGAAAATTATATTTATTAATATTTATATAACTAGATTTAGCTCTCTGCGCATTGTAAGGGTTTCTAAATATATATTAAGAAGTGTTAAAATAAAAGAATTTGAGATATGTTTTTAATAATAATTAATTAAGTTAATTTTTAATATTAAATTTTAGAAAAAAAATATTTGAGTGATTGAAATTGATTTAGTTATTGATCATAATTAGTCTCTTTGGATTTAGTTAAGAAAATTCAGCACAAGAGGTGCTAGTTGCTTCACTAAAGAGGGAACAAAAGTTCTACACACATTGCTTGGATGTTCCTTCCATTAAAAAGCAAATGTATTATCTTCTCCTTTTTTAGCTAAAGTGTATATATATATATATATCCTAAGAATATTAGTCATCACCCTTACAAATTCAGGCCAAAAGTTAGCCATTGTGGATATCTACAATCAGATCTTTGCAATTATAGAATTCTCTAACAAGAAAAAAAGATAAAAAAAATATCAATAATTAGAAACACATCAAGTTTCAAGTGTGCTACAAATGCCGCTTTTCTTAAGACTTTATTTGTCCCCAACAAATGTTGTAATTTGTGTGCACCGAGGTTAAACAACATTCCCCTAAAATACAATGAAATTTTGTTTAACTATGTCTTCACAAACGAAGTTAAACAATTAGGCACTCTCAAGATCATATCAAGTATATCAAAAATTTTAAATACATCTTTTACAGTAAATTTTGTTTAGGAAACATCTTAAAATAATTTACATAAAACAAGAAAGGGCAAATGATTTACATCTTAAACAGAAGCTTGCAAGAGAAAAACCATGTGTGTGGAAGAATTGGAGTAAATTGAAGCGAAGTGCAAATAAGAAAGGACTCCTTATTTTATATTTCTTGGGTGGAGATACCAATAAAAATCTAGAACCCTTCATCATATTCAGATCCCTTCTTGAATGGCTATATCTCTTACTTTCCTCGGGACATCAATAACAAGACAATATCTTGTACTCAATATTTATTTTTCTAAAAAAAAAACAAAAGTTATATGCATCATGAGTTAAACCAATAAAGTTGACACATAGTGTAATTCCTTGGCAATAGAAAAATAATAAAAAAAAAAAAAGTTGATACACAGTGACGCAAAGATATTAACTTGTCAAAGAATTCAATTATATCCCACTTAGGTTACATATGACGTGCAACATAATTGAGACGTGCAGCTCTAAACTTTCAATTAAATTCATTAATTCACAATCAAGATATATGCAACGCCCACGTGTGTGTTGTGTTTTAGGTACAAATCTTTTAGTTTGATAAAACTTGTAATTTGATTTGTGTGGTCAAGAGCGCAGTTGCTATAACATAATGTTCCATGTGTTCAAAATAAAATTTAGCGAAATTTGGCTTATGAAAAAAAAATTATGATTGTAAGATTTGATTTTGATATTATACCCAAAAGATATATATAAATTCAATACCATGAAATGGTGGGTATGGAAGATGTACTGCAAGGTGATTATAAAAAG
>CM038605.1:7221467-7267089 GCA_021533255.1 Ceriops tagal | reverse complement strand
CTGTTTTAGGTACAAATCTTTTAAGTTGATAAAACTTGTAATTTGATCTGTGTGGTCAAGAGCGCAGTTGCTATAACATAATTTTCGATATGTTTAAAATAAATTTTAGCGAAATTTGGCTTATGAAAAAAAAATTATGATTATAAGATTTGATTTTGATATTATCCCCAAAAGATATATATAAATTCAAGACGAATATTGTGATAATTGGTACGTATGAAATGGTGGGTATGGAAGATATACTGCAAGTTGATTATGAAAAGGTAATGTACATGTTCTCTAATGAAGTTATTAATATTAATAAGATAAAATTATTTACAATAAGAAAAACATTTAAACTTTAAAATCAATGGAATGAGATGAGAGGAATTTACTGATTATTGAAGATGACTTCTAAACTATAGTCGTATAGATAAATAATAAGGCAAGAAAATTTTGAAAATTTTTATCAATATTTTACAACATTAATAATAAAATAAAAAATAATTTTTTTATCTTCTAATTATGAAAATGTAATTTAGAGATATTTTGAATCAATAAAGCAAGATCTCCTTTACAAATTTAGTAATATGCATTTAAGGGATCTCTATTAGTCAAAATCTATAAGTTGAAAGAAATTCTATGTGTCCTTTAATGTCGATATAGGTTGTTTTGTTTATAAATATTTGCATATTTTGTTAGATATAAGAAACTTTTTTACTTGCCAATTAGGGTAATTATACAAATTCTTGATTGTCTGTATACATCTGCACCTTAAAAAACAAATCTTCAAGTTGTGTGATGGGGTTGCTTCCTGCCCGCCGCAATTTTTGTATTTCTTATTAGACATAAAAAGACTTTTTTTATTTGCGACTTAGGGTAATTATTCAGATTCACGTTAAAAAAAAAAAAAAATCTTCAGGTTAGTTATATATTATAAATATAAAATTAATTTCAAAATTCTTAACAATTATATTTACTGTTTTCATTTATAGTCTCTTAAATATTATGTTATATATATTCTTTTAAATTTTTTTAACAAAATACTCATTATAAGGTAATATATCATAATAAGTATTATAAATTATATGTTAAATAAATACTAAATGTATTAAAAATATTTAATATATATATATATTTTAAGCTGTAACCATGCTGTATTTGTATCATAATTTTTATAAGAATTTGCATGTCTCCGTGTCGTGTCCATGGATCATATTGCACGGTAGGCTGTTGGAAACCACGTATATCGTAAAACGTATTCAGTTATAAATGCACATTGGACAACTAGAAAGCGCATGCAGTCTCTAATTGTTACTCACTTGCGAGTTGACTCAAGAGAGATTAATTGTTCTTGCAAGCTTCAAAACTCCTACGTAGCTGTTCAATGCAAGATTGCGAGACAAAAAGTCGTGGCATTCTCAAAATATGAGTATTATTTTACAGCTTCATTTAGCGCAGGCATAAGTCCGGGCAGGTCTAACCTCGACCCAGAAAATACAGGGTCTAATTAGTTCTGGATTAAAATTTGACAATTCCGACACTACTATTTATTTATTGATTTATTTATTTTGAACAGCTTCAAAATTTTTTACTTATTATCCAAAAAATAAAAATAAAAATAAAAATCGGCCTGCCAGCAATAACTTGTAAGACTCGGACTTCTGTCCAATTTCGTTTGAAAATTTATTTCTTGTACATTTACAGCCTAAAACTTATGAATTATACATATAGGTCATGAACAACTTTGGATATTCTAATATCTAATAAAAGGAAGCGTTAACCCAAATGAAGCGGAATTGAGGGCAGTTCGAGAAGCGGTGTCCGTTGTGGTTATGGACGGACAAGCCTATGACTAAACTGATTGTAGAAGGTGATTCTGTGGTGCATATAAGGCCACGGTAACCTATTTCCATCTTCATTGAAATGAGTAGTAAGATCAATGGGAAGGTGGAATTTAGTGTTTAGATAGCAATATGTCTGCTGATACGCTGGCCAAGATGGGACAACAATGAGCGACGAGCTCTTGGCTTGGTTATGAAACTGGGAATGATTATATAGGTTTTGTATCATTTTTCACTGCCTTACTTCTGGATTTACAGTAGGTCTTGGCTTTCAAGGTTCTCTCTTCCCGCGTGGGTGCCCATTGACACACTCGCAGGGCGTTATGACCAATAGTTTGTTTTGTGTGAGTTCTAAATGGCTGGTCTCCTTGTTGAAAAATTCGACTCTCATTGTCACGGTGGTGGAAATTTGTGGTTATGTTTTGGTTGCAAATGGGGGTGCTGTCATGGATGTGATACTTTTGTTTGATTTTGCACGGAGCCGTGATGCAGGGGGAGGCAGTGCTGTTAGTATTAGGCTTGTTGCTATTCGAACTGTTGCTGGAATAATTAGTTGGAGTTATGTTGCTGCAATAACTAGGAATGGCTTCGATACCATCGATGCTGGACAGTGAAACTATAGAGCGCCGGACATTGTGTTTGTATTTTGAACGGATGACTTTTGGGGTGTTATACCTGCTTTTGTCTTCTGTTTTGTACAGGTGAAATCCTTGAATTTTGTTTTTTTTTGGCTTATGGAAACTGACTATCATGGGAGGAAAGGTCGGTTGAGACCCTAAGTTTTGGGAGAGTCAAGTTTTTTGACCTTCAGAGGGTGCTGCTGTCAACTCTTGTATTGGAATCTATATAGTTTTGTTTGTTTTTTTTTTTTTTTTTTACACTTCTTCTTTTGAATATTTTCAAATTTATTATTCATAGCATCTGAATAAAACAAAGGACACCCAAAACCAAGTTTATACAAGCCTATTCAATTTTGTTATTGCAATGTGTATAATAGTTATGGGTGTTCTTTATTTTTGAAGACGCCATGAACGTAATTGATTATGCTGTTAAAAAAGAAAAGAAAAAAGAAAAAAAAGATAAGCACCAAAAATAATTTTCATGTACATATTCAATTTCTGCAAGAAAGAAATGGTGAAGTTCATCAAAATTTCCATAAATATGAACACATTTTCCATAATTATAAAGGGTGAAAAGTTCAATCACTAGTCACTTTTGGATTAAACGTTCTGCTTTCAGTATTTTGAAATTAATACACATTTTGTAGAAAATTGATTTTGTGGCAGGGGATGAGAGGAGTCTAGGTTTTAGTCTTTGGCCCCCCCCCCCCCCAGAAACAGTTAGGCTTACACCTATATGGTTTTTGGATTAATTGCATATTTGAGCGTTTTGGGGTGACTAACAGATGTACGTGGAGCTTTGCTTGTGGTAACACGGCGATGACATAAGGTGTCAGAGGAGGAGTTCAATTGGGCGGGTTTGGTTTGCGTCATTTCAATGTCGGCCATTTGGAGTCATGTTATTTGTCGGTCACGCAGAATTCGGGGTGAATGGGAAATTTTTCTAGGTACCCACGGATCCGCACATTATTTTTTAAGAAAATAGTTTTTTTTTATTTAAATTAATTTATTTTATATGTAAATTATAGTATTATTTGTACATCGTTATATATTATAAATAAAATTATATATTATTGTTCTTATTTATACGTACTGTTATTATATTTTATATTTTTAAAATATATCATACTATAATATTTTTTATTTTTTGTATGTTAATTTGGATCACAGCTATAGAAGAATATTATAAATATCATGCATATTTATGTTGTATTATTATTAGAATAGGTAAATTTATATTATTTTTTATATTGATTTGTATATGGAGAATGCATTTACATATGTTTATATTATTTATAATATGTGTATGTAAAAATATGTTGAAATAAATAATTAAATATTAATATATATAGTGTACAATATACAAAATTCTTATATTCATAAGATCTAAATAATAATAATAATAAATAGATATAATCGTACTTTTATTTTAATAAAAAAATATTTATATTATTCAAACATGTGATTATCAAATTTCAACGGAGTAATATTTTCATTATACTAAAATTTATCTTGCAAAATAATTAAGTTTATATAATAGTTAAAAATGATATGAATTATATATATATATATATATATATATATATATAGAGAGAGAGAGAGAGAGAGAGAGAGAGAGAGAGAGAGAGAGAATAATATATGAAAATAAAATAATATAAATATATAACGTGCATATACTTGTTGTATATAAATAAAATAATAAGTAAAACTATTAAATAATAAATTTATTTTAATTTATATATAAATGTTTAAAAATTTTATCATAAAATGACACGAACTTGCTTTTTGTGTATAAAATTTATAAGTTTATTTTTTTATTTTTTTGGGAGAAAAAAATCGATTCATATGGATCGCATGGATTGGGGGCAAGTTTGATTCTAAACTTAATAATAGGTTTTCTATGTTAGAATAATGCCAAATGTATCTCAAGCATTTGTATTGCAAATGTATCTATCTCTAGTATATCTTGTATATTTTAAAGTTATACTTATATTCTACATACTCATGTTGTCGAATTTCTAAGCATTTATACATTCTCGTGTCTTTAATCAGTTTTTGGTTTTATCCCCTTCCCCGGATTGCCTTTGCTGCCACCTCCCCCACCTGTAATTAGAACAGGATGTTCAACCAAATTATTAATTGCGGGATTGCCAACCGATTCGATTGACGACCAGAAGCGGTCCCCACCATCTTCTTCTTCTTCTGTTTTTTTTTTTTATTCAAATAGAATATTATTAGCCTCCCACAATTTGGTTTATTTCACATTTTTGTTAGGTGTTAGCTGAATTTAAAATGCTTTAAATAGATGTCGGCCCTGTGAAAAAGGCTTGCTAGCAAAGAAGAAGCGCGCAGTTCGCCAGTCTTAAAAAGCAATCGAACCCCTTCTCGTCCACTGCAACCATGGAGCTTCAATTTCCTTCAGGGCTTTTCCTATTCACTTTCATCACCCTGCTCCTGCTAGTACAAATTGTAAAGAAAACTGTACTCGCTAGCCGAAACCCAATCCCAGGGCCATGGAGATTACCTTTACTAGGAAACCTGCACCACCTGGGTCCGCTGACCCACTGCTTCCTCAGAGATTTGGCTAGAAAACATGGGCCCTTGATGCATATACAGATTGGACAAATCTCTACTCTTGTAGTTTCTTCACCAGAGGTTGCCGAAGAGATTACGCATGCCCATGATCTCAAATTTTCCGATAGGCCCATTTTCTACCTTCCACATACCTTATCCTATGGTTCTATTGGCATCGTCTTTTCACAACATGGTGACTACTGGAGACGGCTGCGCAAAATTTGCATGATGCAGCTTTTGAGCACTAAACGTATCCAGTCTTTTCGATGGATTCGGGAAGACGAAGTCTCGGATCTCATCAAAATCATATCTCTAAACGTCGGGACACCAATCAATCTCAGCAAGATGATACGTTTTGTCAAATATAGCATCACTTCAAGGGCAGCATTCAGTAAAAAATCCAGAGACCTAGAATCATTCACATCGCTCGTCATGAAATGTGTAGAGATGGGAGCAGGTTTCGGCCTTTTGGATGCCTACCCTTCAATTGCGCCGATAGTTGGCGTTACCTTAAGGCGTAAAGTTGAGGAATTGCATCAACAACTTGATCAGATACTGGAAAACATCATAAGTGAGCATAAGGAACGAAGGATGACGACAAGGACTGGCGCTGACAATGCAGAAGAAGCCCATGAAGATCTAGTTGATGTCCTTTTAAAGATACAAGCCAGTGATCTTGATTTCGCTCTTCCTAACAACAGCATCAAAGCCGTCATCATGGTTCGCACGTTATCTTAATTGATTAGAACTCAGATATTAGCCTTTAAACCCTACTCTTTCTCTGTCTCTCTTTATATATTGAATTACGTCATCATTTTTATAATTTTTTGAAATGAAAGTAGGATTACGAATATCTGTTAATTAGTTTTTTAAAGATTTATTTTAATTCTAGTATAATTATAAAAATAATTAAAGCAATAGAAGTATTAATTTAATACAGTAAAAAATATATATTAAAAATTAAATGAATTTGTTTATTAAATTTAATTGTACTTTTTATCTAATTTGATTTGATTGGTGTTAGCTAGCAAAGTAGTCCTCATTCTGCACTGGATCTTGCTTCTTAGTTGTATAAAAGATGACATTATAAGCAATAATGCACATACAAATAAAATTTAGACAACACAAAGAAAAGGTTATTTTAATTAGATAATAAGTAAGAGTGCTTCTTTCTATTTGCAATACCTGGCCAAATGAATTGCAATCATGACGTAATTTATTTTATTTCAAGGGTTAGCTCCATAAATAAACATGAAAAATGACTTGGAGCTGGGGTGTTATTTAGCTTACAGAAGCAGCCACTCCGCAAAAGGAAAGGAAGGATACGCATGAACATTAAGACTCTTAGCCAACCCCAAAACAAATGTTGTGCACACCGAAATGTTTTTGGCTGTTATTTTCCCTTCAGATTAGCTTTTTTCTGGATTTTGTAAACAGTGAACTATGTCATCCATCTAAACCCAAAGACTCAAATTCAAAACCCATTTTCAGGACATTTTCATGGGAGGCAGTGAGACGACAGCACAAACAGCAAATTGGGCAATGGCAGAACTGCTAAAGAACCCAAAAATGATGAAAAGGGCTCAAGCTGAGGTAAGAGAGGTATTTGGCAGACAAGGAAATGTGCATGAATCAGGCATCCATGACTTGCAATATCTGAAACTAGTGATCAAAGAAACTCTGAGGTTGCATCCTGCTTTTCCTTTGGTACCAAGAAGTTGTCGTGAAAATTGTACGATCAATGGCTACGAGATACCTATAGGGACCAGAGTCACCATGAATCTATGGGCAATAGGAAGAGACCCGAACCATTGGAACGAACCTGAAAGGTTTTGGCCAGAGAGATTTCTTGATCGTTCTATTGATCATAACGGGCTAGACTTTGAGTACATTCCATTTGGCTCTGGAAGAAGGATATGTCCTGGTATATCTTATGGACTAGCTAACTTACAGCTGCTACTTGCACAATTTCTCTACCACTTTGATTGGGAACTCCCTGGTGGCATGAAAAATGAAGACCTGGACATGGCAGAAAAACCAGGAGCCATTGTTGGAAGAAAAGAAGACCTGATCTTGTTTCCGATACCCTATCAAACTGTCCATGCTCAACATAGCAGCTAAACTACTACAATCTCGACTTATATACGCGTGTGATATAATAAAGGAATTAATATTTACATGTAGATTTTGTCTTTTTGCACTCAAAACTGTTGCTTTTTGATGTGGGTAGCCAGAAAATTTACATGTAAATAATAATTTTTATATAATAAATCGATTATAATTAGTCTAATAATAATGAGAGTAAAATTAAAATTTTTTGAGTTAGATGTATAATTTTATATGTAAATTTTTATAAATATATTTATAAAAAATCGAGATGATCTAGTACAAATATTTTTAATTTTTTTTAAAATGGGATTCATCATTATAATTTTTTAATAATAAAATTAAACAAAACCTATTTATTGTTCATTTATGATTTTTGTTTTTTAAATTTTTTTTTCTTCTTGGCCATTAAGCCTCCTTTGTAAAAAAAATAAAAAATAAAAGTAACAGTAGCATCAAAATTTGTGGTGGAAGTAAGGATAAGAAGGGGGCATAGGAAACATATAATAGCAGTAGCAGTAGCAGCAGCAGAGAGAGGCTTGGCAGAGGTACATGAAATTAAAGATACGAAGCGTTGCCAGAGCGCGTACTGTTCTTACCGTTTCAGCAGCTGCTGCTATTTGTTGTTCTGTTTGTGAGACAAGTTCGTGTCTCTGATGAAATTTTGTACTTTTTAAAATTATTTATTTTTTTTTATTATTATTATTATTATTATTATTATTATTATTATTATTATTATTATTATTATTATTATTATTGTTGTTGCTGCTGCTGCTGCTCTTTCTCTCAAAACCTCCAAAAGCCTTGAATTGGAACGGGCACTTCTCATAGACGAGTTCGAACAAAAAATAACACACAAAATATATGATTTAAATTATTAATTACAATAATTATAATTAATAATTTAAATCGTGTTACGTTCATCAAATCTTTATCTTTTTTTACTTTTTTTTTTATTTTAATTTTCGTTTCGAAATAGGGTGCTTCGGAGGGGCAAAGTTTTACCTTTTTAACCTCGTATGATGTGACGTTGTTAGAATCATTGAGCACTCCGTTGTGTGTGTATGCGAGACCTTTACCTATGTCCAGCATCTTTAATGTCTCTCTTTGCAAATGATTTGGTACGAACTCTTTTTTTTTTTATTAGTTTATTTTTGAAATCTTTAGATCTTAAAATATTACTTTTTTCTACGTTTATTTACCATTTCACATTTCACATGACACATAGTAAATTTAAAAAAAGAAATGAAACAATCACAAATATTAATCAAAGAAATTATTCGACTATGCATATTTAGAAAGATCCATAAAAAGAAGATCTTGAATCGAAAAATGAAAATTATTATAACTTTTAATGTGTAATGGGAAATAAATGTGTAAACAATATTATAAAAAAGAATAAATTCTATATTATTTGAAAAAAAATTAAAATTAAAATCTAAATCTCTAATCCCAAAAGACACTATCCTTATCCTCTTCAAAAGGCCTAAAATACCTTAAAAATCTACAAAAGCAAAATTTAGACTAGTATAGTCTAAGAAAGACTCTTTTAAAATCTCATAAAATTTTTAACCAAATAAATTAAAGATAATTCTTTACAAAATACATATAAAAGTCCATAAAACCTTAATCCTACAAGGAAGCCCCGTCTTCTTTGAAAATTAAGGGTCTACAAAACATATAATAACTTGGGCTAATATTGTCTAAGAAAGATCCAAAACTCATTAAAACCACAAAATTCTAAAAAAATTGAGATCCAATTTACTTTAAAAACCCAGAAAATCTTAAGCTAATATAAGCAAGCTTATCATACCTTAAAACTCAAAAATCTTTCAAAACCTACAAAATCCTTAGCCAAATGGACTAAGGACAAAAAAGGCAAAATTCCTTTTGGTGGAAATGCAGATTCTTATGCAAATCAAAAGCTTTTTTTTATTTTTTTGATAAAGTAAATTTTACTTGTTTGCCACTACGTTAAGAGAAGACAAAACAGCCATAATGACTTTCACTTAAGGAAGCTCCTCAAGCCTCTTAAAAAGAAACATTCAAGAAGAAGGAAAGTATCTTGTTGGAAGCTCAAAACTATCAATCCTTATATTCTCACTCTTTGTATTCTATCTCACTTTATCTTGTTAGAGGCCCAAACTATCAATCTTTGTATTCTATCTCACTCTATCTTTTTGGAGGCCCAAACTATCAATCTTTGTATTCTGTCTCACTTTATCTGGTTGGAAACCCTAAATGTATCACTTAGAAAACCTCTGCTCTCTCTCTTTGTGTTTTTTCCTCTTTCTCTGTAATCAATTCTTGTAAAACATCCTTCATCAATTCAATAAAATTTATTTCTTTACTATCTGTGCTTGTTTTCTCTCTTTATGCATGTCTCTCTCACTCTCTTGTATCTTCTCTTTGTATGTGACGATCTGGTGTCTATCTCTGGTATCAGAGCCTATGGGGAGGAATGAGTTGTATCAAGTATTTGTTCTTCATTTGTTTATACCAATTCAGATTTTCAAACGTTTTAAATATTCTTTTATTGTTTCTGAGTGTTCTTGCCTTAAAGAGGTTGGGATTTTAAATTGTGTGTTGAAGGTATTTATATTCCCTGCTTTATCTCCTTGAATTGTAGGAATTAATATATTACTATTTTTAATCTTTGAAAAAATGAACTCAGTTTTTTACAGAATAACTTCTTGTTCATCTTCTTCTACCTCTTAAAACTTTTTGTTTCTTTGTTCTTTTTCTTTTTTTTTCCCTCTTCTTAAAAAATCAATAGTGAATAAATCATTATTGAAAAATTTCAAAAAAGGATTGATGTTTGGGAGATTCTCAAAATTCATAAAAACCAGATTTATAAAAAATCAAAACTTAATTTTATGAAAATTGATTTCATAATCAAAATGGAAGAAAGAGATGTTCAATTTTCAAAACTTTTCAAAACAATCCTTCTGCTTTCTTCAAAAACTCTTCAAAACCATTGTGAGAAGCGGTACAAGTACATCCACATTGGACTGGTATAGGTTGGAATAAAGTCTCTTACAAAAGAAAGCTTAAATACTTCCATACTTGCCATCTTTTGCAATGCAAGATTTCTAAAATATGAAGATTCATTGTTGAGCACTATAGAGTGAAGTATTTGTAGTGGTCCAGTATCCTTTAACTGTTTTCCAAACCTCATAATTTCTTTGAAAGACAAAAATGTTTTGTAAAGTGTTGTGTTATAAATCAAAACCTGTAATTACAAAATGTTGGAAGACTCAATTCTAATAGCTTTAATTTACAAGATTTACTACAAAGGCATGTCTTTTATATTTGCATAAAAAAATAAGGTACTACACCAAAGAGAGGAGAAAAATATGCAGTAACCACATCAAACTAGAGGAGAACATGCAACAGCCACACCAAACCAAAAGAGGATGTACCACATCAAGGAGAGAAAAACATGCAGTAGCCATATTAAAGAGAGAGTGGCAAACCATACCAAGGAAAGGTGCATAGCAGCAACCAATCAACCACACTAAGGGAGAATGTATGTAGCGATAAACCAAGGAAAAACTAGCAACAAGGAAATCTGCAATTGAAACCATCAAATTGCAGCAAAGAGAAGGAACCTATTGTAGCAATAAAAACTAGCAATTGCAGTAAGGAAACCAGCACTAATTGCAGTAGTAAGCACAATTAGCAGCAATTATAAAAGCAAGGGAAGTAGTAACTGCAATAGCAAGGGTAGGTAGCAATAACAGCAAGGGCAGGCAGTACTAGCAGCAGGAGAGAACTTGTCAAGGCAAGTGAGGAAGCACAACCAACAGCAGGCAGCAAGTGCAAGTGCAACCAGCAGCAGGTAACAATTGCAGGCATAACCAACAAGTGCAAGCATGACCAACAGTAGGCACAACTAACAGCAGGCAGCAAGTGCATGCACAACCAGCAGCAAGTGGCAAGTGCAAGCACTAATAGTAAAAGGAGAAAACTTACCTTAGTAGCAGGGTAGGTAGTATCAATAGCAAGAGGAGAAAACTTGCCTTAGTAGTAGGGTAGGCAACACTAATAGCAAAGGAGAAAATGTGCCCTGGCAATAAGGGAAGAAACCTTTCCAAGGCAGTAGGTGAGGCAGCAGAGGGAAAGAACCTGCCAAGGCAGTAGGTAAGGTAGCACTAGCTACAGAGGAAGAGAACTTGCAACAGAGATAACTTGTAGACGTAGAGAACCTATAGAGAAGAGACTGGCAAAGCTTAAGCAAAGACTGGTAGTAAGGAAAGAGAAGATCCACTTTCTGCATTACTAGCCTGTGCACATTGAGTGATCCTTCTCAGGATAATGTTAGTTACTAACTTTTTATAAACTTCTTGAAAATAGGTAGGAGTCCCTTAGAGTGATCTAGAGATCAAACCTTTGAGTGATCGGACGATCATTGTAAGTGGTTAAAGAGTGATCTTTTCACAACATAATTGTATCCCTTGATAACAAGAGTAGATTGTGTGATTTAGGAGTGATCCTATCACACTGTGGACATAGCTCACACATTGTGAGTGAACCACGTAAAAATTATTGTGTATTCTCTAGTGCTCATACTTGATTGATATCCATACAACCACGCTCACATAAAGAAGCAAGATAAATAATTGACTTATCGACTTTAATAAGTCACAAAAGTTAATTCAGACAAATTTGTAAAAAATGAGTATCTCACACTGATTCACTCCTTGCCCCTCTCAATATAAGACCTAAGAAGGCTCTCATAAAAAATGTTGATAGCTGATTTATTTAAGGGTTAAGGAAGTTGTTAAGGTATCAGCCCAAATTACTACAAAACTAGTAGCAGCATTAGCTAATCAGCAGCCTATTAAGGTAGAAGTCAAGGAAATTGATCATAAGCCACCAATAGTAACAGTCACTGCTAGACTTATTAAACAAATGCAGGAACAAATAGGAGCTAGAATGATGGATTATAAGAAAGCTCTGTTAGAAACTGGTAGGGATCTCGAGAAGGCACATGAGTATCTTAGAAAAAAGGGTCTTTTGACTACCAACAAGAAATCCAGTCGACTTATAACTGAAGGAAGGATTGGTTAATATATACATTCACATTGGGGTGTTAATAGGGGTCGATTATGAGACTAATTTTGTTGGTAGGAGTGAAAAGTTTAGGGAAATGGTTAATGATTTGGCAATGTAGGTTATGGCCTGCCTGTAGGTGCAATGTGTATCTGTCGAGGATATTCTTCAAAGCATTGTGAACAAGGAAAAGGAGCTTGAGATACAGAGAGATATTTTGTCAAAATTGGAGAACATAAGAAAGTTGGTCAACCCAAAATTTAGAAAGTCAATGTTGACCGTTGACCCTAAATTCAAGAAGTTAATGCTGACTTGATGGTAAAGCAACCTTAAATTCAAGGAATCAATACTGACCATTAATGATAGGGCAACCTTAAACTCAAAGCATATAAATACTTATGCAGCTACTAAAAGAATAAATAAAGTAGAGTAGAAAAGAAGAAGAACGACAAAAAGCTAAAAAAACATGACAGGAGAGAAACCTAACAGTCTCGGTAGAGGCAGGAGAGAAGCTCGACAGAGGCAGAGAGAAACCTGGTAAAGGAAGGGTAGAGATTGGCAATAAGGAAGGAGAGAATAGCAGAAATCAAAAAAGAGAGGGTATAGACTGACAGTAAGGAGAGAATAGCAAAAAGAAAGGAGAAGATCAATTTTTTGCCATAGTAACTTGTGCATATGGAGAGATTTTTCTCAGGGGAGTTTTTTTAATAATCTTTTTATGTACTTCTTTGAAAAAGGGTGGGAAACCCTTGGGGTGATCAGGAAATCATTATAAGTGGTTAAAGAGTGATCCTTCCATAGTGGTTAAGGAGAGATCATTCCATTACATCATTTGTATCCCTTGATAGTCAGAGTGGAATGTGTGATCTAGGAGAGATCCTATCACATCATGGATGTAGCTCACACATTGTGGGTGACCCACGTAAAACTTCTATATGTTCGGGTGCTTATACTTGCTTGATATTCATACAGTTGTTCTTACATAAAGAAGCAAGATAAAAATAGATTATAGAATTTAACAAGTCACAGAGGTTTAATTAAGATAGATTTGTAAAAAGTAAGCATTTCACACTGTTTCACCCTTCCCCTTTTTAATGTAAGACCCAAAAAGGTCCTTATTAATTGATATTAAAGCGTGGTTCCTCTATTGATCCATTCTACTTGCTTTGATCCGAAATGTTTTTACTATTGCTGAGAATCTTTACATCTACTACTGGTTAATATCATGGAGAGCATAAACAATGATAATAACAAGGATATTCTTATGTTTTATGGACAAAATTGTCAATTATGGAAGAATAGAATGCTCCCATATTTGCTGTTACTTAGTTTGGATGTGTTTAAATCTACTGTTAGTGGCTTTACTCCTACTATTTAAGGTGCTGCTATGACATCTACTGATAAGAAGAATTTAGAATATGATGGATAGGTTAGAAATGCCTTATATGCCTCTTTATCAGGCAAAGAATTTACCAAAGTGATGGGGTGCAACACAGCCAAACAAATTTTAGACAAATTAAAGAATATTTATGAAGCAGATAAAGTTATAAAGGAAGCCAACTTACAAATTTGAAGAAGTAGATTTGAAGATATAAAGATGTTAAATGATGAATCTGTGGATGCTTTCTTTACAAGAGTAAATGAAATTGTATACTCTATTAAAGGCTATGGAGAGAACATTAACGATGCTATTGTGGTAAGGAAGATACTTAAAACTTTACTAGAAACTTTTAATGCCAAAGTTTCCTTCATAGAAGATAAAGATTTGGATAGGCTTTCCTTGGACGATTTACATAGCATATTGGTGGCTTATGAAATAAGAATAGCCCTAATAAAGAAAGAAAATAAGTCTAAGGCAAAGAAGGAGTTGACCTTTAAGACCATGAAGAAATTAAAAATTAAAGAACAAGAAGAAGAAATCACTAGCAACCCTGAAGTAGAAGATGGTGATACTAAATTTGATAAAGTTATGACATATATCACCAAAAATATGAGGAAAGGAAAAGGGAAGTACCAAGGAAAATTACCCTTGAAGTGCTTTAGTTGTGGAGGCATTGGATAATATGTAATGGACTGCCTAAAAAGAAAAGAAGTAGATAGTGATGATGATGATGAGTTAGCCCGAAGGAGGAGGACAAAGAAATCTAGTTATTCTAAATTAGGAATTCAAGTGCCAAAGGGAAAAATAAATTCTTTAGATCCAAAAAAAGAAATTTCTTGAAGTTTCTGACTTCACCCTAAGATTTACTAGTCTGTGATACTGAGAGGGGGGTAAATCAGTATCATACCCCTTAAAAACACACTCTGATAATTTAAGCTAAAGTATTCTACTTATTTAATACTCTAGCTCTCGTTAATACGCAGGTATGTGAGCAACTTTAAACTCTTCTCAAAAGCGAACTCTTTCTCAGATTCGACTAAGGTAGATTTATTATTACCTATTAATCACAATAGTTCCTAAAGTCACCTTTCAGACACCTTGCCTATTAGACAAATTGGATGTTCTTGATTAGGTCTTCTTTAGGTTATGGGTTTAATGATACTTTAGCTGCGTTCACAACTCAATTCAAAACACAGAATGTAAATTCAAAGTAAGGACACAAGAGATTTACGTGGTTCTGTCAATGTGACGTACGTCCACGGTGGTAGGGATTCTTCCTCTACAGAGACAATCTACTATACTTGAGAATACCAGTGTGGTACTCCCTATGTCCGCAATGTAGTTACAATGGATGTCTTAATCCTTTGCTCCTTTCATTATTGCAAATACAAAGCAAGTATAATACAAAGAGTGCCATTTACTGTGTCTACCTTTCTTCTAACTTGTCTTGCCTCTGTTGACTTGAATAGGTTGCTTCACTGCCGCTTAGAAGTCCACCACAACACTCTCTAACCTCTCTTGAAGAAATCTGGAAATACGTTGAGTTCTTTCCAATGCTTTACAGAATTCCTTCTCTAGGTTGTTTCACATAACTCCTGCTTTCATCGTCTCACGGTTTCACGACTTACACTCACACTTCTAGTCTGCCGTTTCACATCTCACGGCCTGCCCCACGCTTTTGATCAGTCACGTCATTACACGTTTTGGTCTCACGCCGACGCACGTTCTGATCTCACGCTGTTGTACGTTCTGGTCTCACGGATACTAGGTCTGTTCTCCTCGTCCATTTCACGGTTCTATTGGTCTCCCGTATCTGGTTTTCGCCCTCACCTCACGTTTCTGGTTTTTGCCCTCACCTCACGTTTCTGGTTTTCTTCTCTTCCAGGGGTGGTGCGTTTCTGGTTTTGCCGTTGGTGTGTCGTCTTCTCTCCTGGTGGTGTATTGTCTCTTACGGGTTTCCTTTTGCTGTGCGTTCCTTTGTCGTGTTGTCGTCTTGTCTCTTATCGGTGGTTGTATGTGTCTCACGGGTTTCTCTCTCTTGCCGTCACACGGTTTTCTCCTTATCGTGTCGTTTGTTTCTCTCCCGGTGGTTGTACGTCTCTCATGGGTTTTCTCTTTCACCGTCCAGCCGGGTTTTCTCTTTTTTTCAGGTGGTGTTTTTTCGTTTTCACTCTATTATACCGTGTACCCCCTTTTCTTCCAAGGGTTTGGGTTTATATACTCCATTCCATGAAAACCCTAATAGGGCTTACTGCGGCGGATTTACTTTCTTGCCGCTCTATGTGACTTTACTTTCTTGCCCCTCTATGTGGCTTCAAATTACTTGCACACTTAAATCTAGTTAACAACAATTACAACCCATATAAGGCTGTGGGAACAACATTTCTTAAGCAAGTTAAATGAAGAAAATTCTAAAGAAGAAACTGATGATGATGTTGCAGAAAATGTGCTGGTTACACAGGTAAATGATGAAAAAGAATCCTCTAGTGATAAGGAATTAGATGAAGAGGAAGAGAAATAGATGGTGCATTAATTTAAGAATGAATTAAGAGCTTGTTTAGACAAAAAAAAAAAGTTGGAAAAGGAGGTAAAGAATCTCAAGAAGCTGAATAAAATTTTTGATGTTGATAAATCTAATTTTTAGGTGAAAAAAAAGAGTTTGAAGCAAAAGAGAATGAGTACTTGAAAAGAATTGAGGAGCTGAACGTACTTGAGGCAGAGCAAGACAAAATGTGTGAAGATCTTGGTGTTAAGATGATTGCACAAGAGCAAGAAGTGTTGAATTTGCAAGCTAAACTCTACAAGATTGAATCTGAATGAAAGAAGTATAAAGAGAGCTTTATACAGGTCATAGAAGTGAGAGGAGAGTCCTTTTCAACAAATGTTATTAAAGAGGATGCTACCAAAAAATTGGATAAGTATCTAAGCAAATAAATACCTTATTCTATGGGGAAGAAGGGCTCAACTATATTGAGAAGCCAAATGAAAGGGTAGAAGAAAAAAAGAAAATTATGTTTGTTCCTAAAAGCAAACACAAAGAAAAGATAAAATTGGAAGAAGTTGATGCTATGAAAAAGAGAACCAACCTAAGCTATAATGGGTTAGGAAATATGTGATGAAAACTCTTATCCAAAGGAGACAGGTTATTAAAGATAGAAAAAAAGTTGTCATACCTAAAAATTAGGTGGCTAAAGGTGTGAAAAATAATCCTAATGCTGATTATCACCAAATAGGTGCTAAAGATAGGAGATATGAACTTGTTAAAAGAAAAAAAATTTAAATTTAAAAGATTTTACTGGTGTTGTAGTAAATATGGGCATGAGGCTAGTGTGTGTTAGAGTAATGAGCCTATAATAAAAAGAAATGTGAAGCAAGAGTTTAAGGGGAGACTTTATCAAGAAAAGAGATAGCCTTAAGTGAAAAGAAGCCAAATTGTACTAAGACATAGATTTAATATATTGGAAGAAATTTGTAAAAGATGTGAAAAGGCTAGACATACTACTAAGGAATGTTTGACATTACTGCCAGGTCAAAGAATGCAAAGGAGAACACTTACATATGCTCCTACATTGGGCCGAAGAAGAAGAAGAGGAAGGGAAATGGCAATGGTTGTGGAAATAGCCTTAAAAGCTTCCAAGAAAGAAAAGCCATAGATCCTTGACAATGATTGCTTTTCACACATGACAAGAGACTCCAAGGTGTTGAAGGAAGTAGAAAAATATAATGGAAGATCAGTCACATTTGGCAATGATGGTGCCTTAAAGATTAAAGGTGTTGGTGCTATTGAAATTGGTATAGAAAAGTTGAAATAAGAAGAAGTGCTTTATGTTAAAGGGCTAAAACATAATTTAATCAGTGTGAGCTAACTTTGTGATGATGGATGTGAAGTTACTTTTAGCAAAAGTGGCTACATGGTAAAAATATTAAGTAATAATGTTGTTCTTACAAAGGGAGAAAGAACAAATGGAAACTTATACCAAGTTTCTAGCAGCAAAAACACATGCTATATGAGCGCCAAAGATGATAATTTGTTATGGCATAGGAGATTGGGACATCTTGGACAAAAGGGGATGAATAAATTGTTTAAAAATGAAGTTGTGAAAGATGTATCTAAGCTAAGAAGAGAAAGAAATACCATTTGCAGTTCTTGTCAAAAAGAGAAGATGATGAATGCCACCCACAAAAATGTGGAGATTCAAATAAAAAAGTCATTAAAGCTCATTCATTCAGATATCTGTGGGCCTATGAGACAAAAATCATCAAAGGGTGATAGGTACTTCATTTCTTTTATTGATGATTTTACAAGAATGAATTTTATTATGTTTTTGAAACATAAATTAGATGCTTTTAATAATTTCAAGAGCTATAGGAGGCTGCCTGAAAATCGATTAGGGAGAAGAATTAAAAGACTCAGGACAGATAATGAGACATAATACACTTGTAGTGAATTTGAAAATTATTTACAGAAGCATGAATATGCTAGTCCCTACACACTTCAACAAAATGGAGTGGTTGAAAGAAAGAATAGAAACCTAATAGAGATGGCAAGGACCATGTTGGCTAAGCATGGTATCTTACGTGGCTATTGGAGAGAGGTTATCACTACTGCTACTCATATTTAAAACAAATGTTTGATGAGACCATATACAAACAAGACACCCTATGAGCTGTAAAATGGAAAGAAGCCAAGTGTAAAATATTTTAAAGTATTTGGAAGCCCGTATCTCATTAAAATTAAAGGTAAGAATGTTGGAAATTTTGATAAGAAGGCTAATAAAGGCATATTTCTGGGCTATTTACTAAATAAAAAAGGCCTCAAATGTTACAACAGAAGGATGTAGAAAACATAGATAGCTGTGATGTTAAAGTGATTGAAGATAATTCCACAATGCAATCACAACATGAGGAAGCTGAAGATGCTGTGTGTGATAATGAAATGAAATTTGAAAGTGATAAATCAAAGGCTATTCAGTATGAGGAAGCTAAAGATGTCGTGTGTGATAATGAAAAGGAATTTGAAAGTGATAAATCAGAGGTTGTTTAACATGAGAAAGATATTGATTCTCAAATTACAAGTGATGAACAAAATGAATCAAGGCATTCCTAAACTCACAGAAGAGTTAGAGTTGAAGTTAATGCTAAAAACATTATGGATAGTAAAGAGGATTCTGTGCAAACTAGAAGAAGGTTAAAAAGTGGTAAACAAACCTTATTGATCTCTAAAGTTGAACCTAAGTTTATAGAAAAAGCATTAAAGCACAAGTAATGTTGGTGTTTAGTTCTAAGCCCTAAAGGGAAAAACATCATTGGAATTAAGTGGGTGTTCATAAATAAGCTCAATGAAAATGGTGAGGTTGTAAGGTAAGTAAAAGGTGTTGATTTTGAAGAAACCTTTACTCCTATGACTAGACTTGAAGCAATCAAAATATTCATGACCATTGCTACTCAAAGAAATTACAAAGTTTATTAGATAGATGTGAAATTAACATTTCTGAATCAAAAGTTTAAAGAAAAGTTATTTATTAAATAGCCTGATGGTTTTATACTTGATCATGATGGTTTAAGTGTGTGTAAATTGAAAAAGGCTTTATATAGCTTAAAGTAAGCTCCAAGAGCATGGTATTCTAAGCTAGATACATGTCTCAAAGATATGAAATTCAGAAAAAGGAATGTGGACAGTAACTTGTACATAAAGGAAGATAAAGAGGGCTAATTAATTGTTGTGGTTTATGTTGATGACATAATTTTTGCTGCTGAAAGAGAGGCCCTTTGCATTACTTTTGCCAATCAGATGAAGAAGCAGTTTAAGATGTCTATGCTATATGAAATGGAATTCTTCTTAGGGTTACAAGTTTGGCAAAGTAAAGCTGAAATTTTTCTTTTAAAAAAAGAAATGCTTATAAGCTATTAAAAAGGTTTGGGATGGAGAGCTCTAAAGAAGTAAGTACTGCCATCACTATTGGAACAAAGTTGAGCAAAGATAAAGAAGGCAAAATGATTTATCAAAAGGAATATAGAAAGTTGATTAGAAGTTTACTGTATTTAATAGCTTCAAGGGCTAATCTTGTTTTTGTTGTAATACTTTGTATTAGATTTCAAAGTGAGCCCAAGGAATTTCACCTCATGGCTGCTAAAAGAATCTTGAGATATATTAAGGACACAACAAATTATGGGTTGCTTTATGATAGAAGTGGACAATTGAATTTATATGGGTATATAGATGCTAATTGGGTTGGAAATTGTGATGACAGAAGGTTTACATTAGGTGATGCATTTTATTTGGACAATAGGTATGTTTCATAACATAATAAGAAGCAAAATTTAGTGACTCTAAGCACTACAGAGATTGAATATGTAGTTGCTACTCAGACGTATACTCAAATGCTATACATGAAACAATAGCTTTAAGATTTGAAGGTGGATGTATAGTTGTCATTACTAATTGGTTATGATAACCAAAGTGTCATCAATTTATCAAAGAATTTTATCCAATATTCTATATCTAAACATATTGAAATCAAATACCATTTTATTAAAGAAAAAGTGTAGAAAAATGAAGTAAAGCTGGAGCATATGCCTACTATGGAGCAACTTGTAGATATGTTCACCAAACTTTTATTAAGAGAGATATTTTGAAAGTTGAGGCTAAACTTATGTGTTCAGCCACCCCTTAAAGGCTAAGGTATGCCTCTAACCTCCCATCCTCATCCTTCTTCTATTATTCTTTGGATTTGTTGTCAAAAGGGAATATATTTTGTATAAATCCAAAAAGAGTATTTATTGATTAAAAGGAGGAGTAGTTCGATAAATCTAAAGGGAAAAATCAAATAGAGGGGGAGAAATTGTCAAGGGAGAGAAGTAGAAAAAAAAAGGAGTTAAATTAAGGTTGTTTCCAATTGGTATTATGCTTACATGCAAAAAAGGAGATGTATATTTCAAGGGGAGCTGTGATTGTCAAAAGTGGAGGTCTTTCTTTTTGCTAACACTACAGTGCTTGTGCTTAATTGCTAATTTATGGATTTAATGTGTTGCCAATTGATAAGGACCTTCTTGGGTCTCACACTGAGAGGAGAGGGTGAACCAATGTAAAATGTTTACAAATTTATCCTGATTAAATCTTTGTGACCTGTTAAAGTTTATGATTTATTCTTCTCTTGCTTCTTTATGTGAGAATGACTGTATAGATACTAAGTAAGCACAAGCACTCGAGAACACATAAAATTTTTACATGGTTCACTCGCAATGTGTGAGTTACATCCATAGTGTGATAGGATTTCTCCTAGATCACATGCTTCACTTTTGCTATCAAGGGATATAGTTGATGTAGTAGAAGGATCACTCCTTAACCACTTACAATGATCTCCTGATTACCTCAAGGGTTTCCTATCCTTTTTTAAAGAAGTTCATAAATAAATTATAACAAAAACTCCTTTAAGAAAGATCTCTCTATATGTACAGGTTGCTGTGGTAGAAAACTGATCTTCTCCTTTCTATTACTTACCCTTTGGTGTCTCTGCTGCTTTCTATCTATTGCTCTTTTTTCTCTATTATTCTCAATTCTCTTAGTAGTTGCATAGGTGTTTATATGCCTTGAGTTTAGGGTTGCTCTATCATTAATGGTTAACAGTGATTCCTTGAATTTAGGGTTACCCTACCATTAACAATTATCATTGATTCCTTCAATTTAGGGTCAACTGTGAGCATTGACTCCTTGAATTTAAGGTCAACAGTCAGCATTGACTAATGCCACTGCTAAATGCAATGCTAGAGGCAGCAATTAGTGCTTTCTTTATAGCTAAAACATCACCAATAATCTGAATCAACTCGTTGTTTTTGGTAGCGTAAGGTGAGGTTGGCAGCATCTTGATTTTGGCCTTACTTTCTCTCCTCATTCTCGTCACATTCCACTAATGCCATTTTCCTTAGCCCTTGAATAAATCAACTGCCAACACTTTGTAAATGCAGCAAACACATCGCAAAGGCATTCATAACATCAAATCAATAAGGACATATATATGAGATGCTATTGACAAAAAATTCAACATTAGTCATAAAAGATAGGCTTAACACTAACAAATCCAAAAGGGGAGATTGTCGAGCCCATTTTTTATGGCTAATGTTGGATTTGTTGTTAATAACATCTTATACATGTGTCCTTGTTGATGTAATGTTATAAATGTCTTTAAGATGTGTTTGCTGCATTTACAAAGTGTTGGCAGCTAATTTATTCAAGGGTTAAGGAAGCTGTTGAGGTAACAGCCTAAACTACTGCAAAATTGGTAGCAGCACTAGCCAATGAGCAATCTATTATAGCAAAAGCCAAGGAAATTGCTCAGAAGCCACCAAGGGTAATAATCACTGTTACATTTATTAAACAACTATGGGAAGAAACAAGAGTTGAAATAATGGATTGTAAGAAAGCTTTGTTAGAAGCTAGTGGGGATCTCAAGAAGGCACATGAGTATCTCAGAAAGAAAGGTTTTTTGATTGTTGACAAGAAATCTCATCGACTTTTAGCTGACGGAAGGATTGGTTGACATATACATTCACAATGGGGTGCTGATAGAGGTCGATTGTAAGACTAATTTTGTTGTTAGGGGTGAAAAATTCAAGGAATTGGTTGATGATCTAGTAATGTAGGTTATGGCTTACTTACAGGTGCAATATGTATCTATCAAGGATATTCCTGAAAGCATTATGAATAAGGAAAAGGAGCTTGAGATGCATAGAGATCCTTTAACATAAGAGAGTTGGTTAACCCCAAATTCAAGGAGTTAATGTTAACCGTTGATCCTAAATTCAAGGAGTTAATGCTAATCGTTGATCTTAAATTTAAGGAATCAATGCTGATTGTTAATGGTAGGGCAATCTTAAATTCAAGACATATAAATACTTATGTAGCCAATAAAAGAATAAATAGAATAGAGCAGAAAAGAGGGAGAACGACAGAGAGTTGAGAAAACATAGTAAGAGAGAAACTTGGCAGAGGTAGAAGAGATAACTAGAAGAAAAAGGGTAGAGACTAGTAGTGAGGAAGGAGAGAGCAACAGAAAGCTTAAGCAGAGACCGATAGAGAGAGGGTAGAGACTAGAAGTGAGGAGAGAACAGTAAAAAGAAAGGAGAAGATCAATTTTCTGCCACAATAGTCTGTGTACATGGAGAGATCTTTCTTAGGAGAGTTTTTGTTATGATTTTTTTATGTACTTGTTTCAAAAAGGGTGGGAAACCCTAAGGGTGATCAGGAGATCATTGTAAGTAGTTGAGAAGTGATCTTTCCACAGTGGTTAAGAAGAGATCCATCCACTACATCATCTGTATCCCTTGATAGCAAGAGTGATAAGTGTGATTTAGGAGAGATCTTATCAAACTGTGGATGTAGATCGCACATTATGGGTAAACTACTTAAAAATTCCTTGTGTTGGGGTGTTTGTGCTTGCTTGGTATTTATATAGTCATTCTCATATAAAGAAGCAAGATAAAAATAGATCATAGACTTTAACAGGTCATAGAGGTTTAATCTAAACAAATTTATAAAAAGTAAGCATCTTATACTAATTCAACTCCTCCTTCTCTCAGTGTGAGACCCAAGAAGGTCCTTATCATGTTTAATTCACTTCTAGACATTAGAATGATTCCTAGAAGTATTATTCCATGACTAAAAAAAATCCTTTCCATTGTCATGTGTATCCAAAAATTCCAAAGTAATTTACTTAAAAAGAAGTTTATACTTCGAATTGATTATAAATAAGCTAAGGAAGTCCTTTAGAAAGATGTTCAAAAATTGGCATCTAAACAAATCTTTGCTAAATGACAAGCGATATTATTAGTCTTTGACTTTGATATTGAATTTATAAAAGGAGAGAAAAACTCAGTTCCTGATTTTCTAACTTAAAAATTCTTGTAGGAAAATACAAAATCATGTCCCGCAAAAACAAAGCAAAATCAATCCTAATCAAAAAGGAATAAGACCAGTTTTCTTTGAAAATTGAGGTCCAACTTACCTTAAAACCTACAAAACCAAAACCAATTACCCCAAGTCAAATAGCCTCGACAAAACCCATAAAAACTTGGGTTGATATGGTTTAAGAAGATGAAAAAGCCCACTAACTCCAAAAATGGTTAAAAAACTTTGACTCAAACCTAGAACTATACAAGGTTGCTCGAGAACTTTACATAAAGGTTTAAAGCCTCAAAGGTAAGGCTTGAGAACTCATTTTAAAAAAGGAGATAAGCTTTTCTTTAAAACCCCTATTTCAAAATGATTTTGAAAACCTTTCTTTAAAAATGATTTCTTCATAGACACACACAAAACACTTAATATATTTTAAGAAAAATGATTTTCAAAATGTTTTGCTTATAGAAGAAGGTTTCTTCTATGAAAACCTGTCAAAGGCAATATTAAATGCCTTCTCCATTGGATGACATTATAAACCCATTGACAACATAAAATCCTAAAAAAATACTATATGGCTATTCTTGAATACACTGAGTCTGTAAAATTCAAATACTTTCCATAAGAAAAGAACCTCACAGAACCTGGATATTCAACTTGCCATATCAAAAAAATCCTTAGCTTATCAGACTGCAAATAAACCCTCACAAAACCTAAACTGTTGTTAACCAATTTCAAAACAAGGTATGACCATTGCTTATTCTTCAATTACTAGGATTATTAGCAAGTATGGTTCAATACTTTCCTTATCTAAAATGAAAAGAATAGATATTCGTGGCTATTTTATTTCAACATAAAAAATGACTACTCAAAAACACCTAATTGGTTTAAACAATAGTGGTAATACTTTGAATTTACTTCTGATCTCCTCATAGGAAGAGTAAGAGAAGGGTATGAAATATTTGAAACCAATTATGAACCAATAAAGAACAAATCTCGATTTTCTCCTTTGTTTCAATTCCATGTTAAATTTTTTTTACCATGGGTATTAGCATAGTATTATGAATTCTAAATTCAAAAAGATACCCCTACTATAATTAGAAAATTCAAAGTAAAATGGTGAGATGCTTTTAAAAATTAAAAAAATCTCACTAAAGAAACTATACAAAAATGGCTGGAGAAGAACCAAAAGGTCCAACAACCAGACTTTGTTCTTATGAAAGCCAATTTATTATTCTTGGCCCAAAATTCCCATATAACGGCAAGGCTAGCATAAGTCCAGATTAAAGAATAGTACTTTGCAATAATGAAACAGATATTGCAATCCAAAACCTCTTTAGAAGGAACTTCAACCAAAATATCACAAGCCCAAAACTCAAGCACATATAGAGATAAACACTCGAGAAACATGCTTTAAGAAAACAAAGATGATTGTTTTGAAATATTTCTTCCAATAAAGTTGAGAAAATGACAAAACTCTTTTTAATGGAAAAGTAGATTCCCACTAGAGGAAATCATCACAAAACGACAAAACTCCTTTCAGTGGAAAAGTAGATTTTCACTAAAGGACCATCATTATAAAAAAGACAAAACTACTTTCGGTAGAAAAGCAAATTCCTACCAAGGGACCATCATCACAAAAAGACAAAATTGCTTTAGGTGGAAAGCAGATTCTCACTTAAATTAAAAGCTTCTTTTGATAAAACAGATTCCACTTGTTTGTCATAGCATCAAAAAAAGACAAAACAACCATGATAGTTCCTATTTAAGGAAGCTCCTCAAGCCTTTATAAAAGAAAGCATTCAAGAAGAAGTAAGGCATTTAGTTAGAAGCCCAAAACTATCAATACTTGTATTCTCTCTCTTTTTGTATTATGTCTCATTTTATTTGGTTAAAAACCCCAAGTGTATCCCTTAGTATTTGTAAGCAATCCCTGTTAAACATCATCCATCAGTTCAATAAAATTTCTTTCTTTACTATTTGTGCTTACCTTTTCTCTTTGTGTGTGTCTCTTTCACTCTCTCTTATAACATCTCTCTGTGCATAATGATTTGGTGTGTGTCTCTAGTATCAAAGCCTAGGGGGGAGGAGTGAGTTGTATAAAGTATTTGTTCTTTATTTATTTATACTAGTTTAGATTTTCAAATGTTTTAAACATTATTTTATTGTTTCTGAGTATTCTTGCCTTGAAAGGTTTGAGATTTTAAGCTGTATGTTAAAGGTGTTTGTGTTCCATGCTTTAACTCATTGGATTGTAGAAAGTAATATATCACTGTTTTTAATCTTTATAAAAAATGAACACAGTTTTTTGTAGAGCAACTTCTTATTCATCTTTTTCTACCACTAAAAACTCTGCTTTTCTATCTTCTTCTGTTAAGTTGTATCTTCTGTTTTAGTTAATAAGAAACTAAGGGTAAAAAACCATATCCTTAAGATCATCAACGATCAAAGGTGTAATCTATGTTTGTTTGTTTATTTGTGTAACGATATATTTTTTTCACTTCTTATATTTTACCGTTTAATTTTCATTTTTTACTTTAATTTGTTTAAACTATTATATGTGTTTAAGTAACTTCATACACTCTCTATTTTATGTCATATTTCTTTATATATTAAGTGTGATTTCATTATCTGCAATTCTTCACTTATAATATTCTGTAGTGTTCACTTTTTAAGTTCTATCCTTTTGTTTCTAACCTGTTCCATCTTTATTTTCCTATGTTTATTGAAAAGTTTGTAGAGTCTAATTCTAATATTGATTTTTCTAATTATGTTGAAAGGAAAAATCTTATTGATGAGCTTTATATGATGTTTCATTCCAAACTAATAAATTTCCAGCAAAAAATTGAATGAGTACCTCCTAAAGCAATTCCTTGGATTAAAATAGATCATTATACTCATATATTTTTTTTTATCTACTATTCTATCTTCTTAGAAATTTTGTTCCCAGATCAGAGTTTGAAGAACTTATATCTATAGACATTGACATAGATATAAACACAAGACCTAACATATGAGGACATGTCTTTACATATACATTCACATACTCTATAAAATTAGAAAATCAATTTATACCTTATGACATCCTGTTCTACATCCTAACAAAAAAGATACATTAGTAATAATATTACATTTTAATCTATATCTAACATCTTTATTTATTAACTTATGTGTTTAGCTAACCTTTTATTTTACAGATGGATAAAGTTCCAGTAAGTCTTAATTGGATGTCCTACACACAGTTCAAAAACATCATTCTGCCAATTTTTCCAAGTGGTCACAAACAAAAATTCCATCCTTGGCCTCTACAAAATCTTAATCAATGTGACGAGATACTCATTGATGCAATTTAGAACCTATAGTCACTAAACCCCAAAATGATCAAGGTTTGTAATGTCATTGCCAAATATCTTTCTTCAAAACATCTTTCTTAAGATTTATATTTTTGCAATTATTGTATGACCTTTATGAGAAATTTTAGGGTTATAAAAGAAAAACTAGAGATTGCTAAATAAACATTATAAGTCCGTAGCATAGAAATAAAAAATCTCTAAGAAAGATTAGGCATGACAGAAAATAGTTGTTAATCTTTGACATTACCATTATGTAAGTCCGATAAAGAAAAAGGAAAGATGAGCGAATACCAACCAGACATTACATCTCTATCACATAAAAGGCTAGCAAAGGACTTGGCTACTCTAAATCTAAAATTTTTTGATTTTTTCCAAAACATCATTCCAAAGATGTTTGTCTTCAAAAAAATATACCTTGAAAAATTCCCACAAGAAATCTAAGACATGATCTACCATCTTCAGCATCAACAATTCAACAACAGAATCCAGAAGATTTAACAATTTCTTATAAACATTATGACTTGTAAAATCTTAGTACCAGGAATAGTGGTCTTCACACATCACTTTTATGACACTTAAAGAATATGCACAAAAAGATGCGAGATTGGTTACAATCAGGATTGTTGTACTTGTCAACTTCTTTTCAGCATCCTAAGAACACTTGTGCATATGGGAAGAATCAAGTCCAAATAGCTAATGCCAATGATCTCCATATAAACATTATTGGATTATGGATTTCTAAGTGAAATTCTTTTCCTTGAAATCCAACATACCGAAACATTTGGGAGAAAACTGGCAGTTATAACATTGAACTTAATGAGCCAAAGACTAGACACTGGAGTACTTGTCAATGTCAAATTAACTCCTCTAGAAATGGTTAAAGGCACTCTTATCCTAACCCAACATCATTTCTATGTCAAGCATAGGAAATGGATTCTAGATGAATCTTATTTGCCATAGGAAATAATTGTTGCATTCTCTAAACAAATCAAGATCACTAGAGTCTACATCAATAATCAACAGTATTATTAGAATGGTTATCCAAAATACAATCTTTATACTCAAGATAACATCCAAAGTATTTTTGTAAAAATTGCTTTCTCCTACGTCCACCTACCATTTCACACAGCATATAGTAAACTTAAAGAAGAAATGGGACAATTAGAGACATTGGTAGAAGGAATCCTAGACCACATATACTTAGAAGGATTTAATCCATGGGAAGAAGATCTTGAGTCAAAAAATGAACACTAATATAACCTTGAAGTTGTAATAGGAGATAAAAGTGTAGACAATGTCATGGAAGAATAAACTCTGTATTATTTGAAAAAAAAAAGATTTTTTGAAAAGGAAAGATGAGCGAATACCAGCTAGACATTATATCTCCACCACATAAAAGGTTGGTAAAAGACTTGGCCACTCCAAGTTTAAAATTTTCTGATTCTTCCTAAAACACCATCCCAAGGATGTTTTTTTTCAGAAAAATATACCTTAAAAAATTCTCACAGGAAATCCAAGACATAATATACCATTTTCAACATCAACAATTCAACGACAGAATCCAGGAGATCTAATAATTTCTTAGAAGCATCATGACTCATAAAATCTTAGTATCGGGAATAGCGATCTCCACACATTACCTCTATGACACTTCAAGGATATCATCAATATAAATTATGCAAAATTTTGCATAAGGATGAACAATAGTAGTGTAATTTTTTGTCCAAGAACTAAGATTTTTCTTAAGCCTATCATATAAAGGTTTTTATGAGATTTTGGATATTTGGGATAAAATTAAGGACATAGTTCAGGCTTTTAAGGAATCTTTGAAGCTGGGTTTTATCTGTGATTGTATCTAGGAATTTCTCAGAAAAGGCTAAGGATCTTTTAATAGGAAAAATGGTTCCTTAAGTGATGTAATGACCAAGAAACCGAATTTTTGTTTGAAATAAAAAGATCTTTGATTAAGAAACCACAAGACCATTTTTCTTGGTAATTGAAAAGAATTTATACAAATGTTTGAAATGATTTTTAATCGATTTTGAGAAAATTAAACATCATTAATGTAAATGACGCAAAAGTTTGCATAAGGATGAAAAATGTCATTTATGATTCTTTGAAATTCAAAAAGGAGCATTTTTCAAACCAAAGGGCATGACATTCCATTCGTATTATCCAAATGGAATAGTGAATACAGTTTTGTTCAGTAGGTGAAATCCTTGGTCAAATAAATCCTGTGTCTTCATATTGCAAACCTTTCACTTCAAAAAATTGTTGAAATCGATGCCTCTGAAATTGGTTATGGCGGTATTCTGAAACAAACTCAAGATGGAAATAAAAGGATTGTTTAATTCACTTCTAGATATTGGAATAATAATTTATAAGAATAAGATTCACAGTCTGATATTTTCAAAACGTTTTCAACTTTTTGAATTTCAAAACCAATTTCTTCAAACAAAATTGAGAAGGAATTACCAAACCTTTTCATAAAAAAAGAATTGAGGATTTCAAAAAACTTTTACAAACCAAATTTTGTTTGAATTTACCCAATGCTTTCTGGGATAGGAAACAACACATGATTGACCTATCTTATGAACCAAACTTTAATGAAAATCAAATCCCCACAAAAGTATATGGGGATGAAGACTTAATAGACATGCTTCAAGATAACAAAGATGACTGTTTTAGAATATTCTCTCCAACAAAGATGACAATAACGTGTCAAAAAAATTTCAAGAAAAAACAAATGAAAAATTGTCTGATACAAACAATTCCAAAATGGTAATTTTTAGCAAAACTATTGCTTTTGTCAAAAATGAGAATTTCAAAATTAAAAGTAGTTTGGTTCTTGTTAAAAACATGCACATATTGTCATTTTAGGAACTCCTTTTATAAATTTAATGACTCCCTATTCTATCAATTATAATAGCATTTCTTTTAAAACAAAATTACAAAAACTATATATTATAAAAGATTTTTCTTAAGAAATCAATAATAGGAACTTTCTTTTTTTGTAGTTTAGATAGATTCCATAATCTATGTTTGTGTTGTAAGGTGTTAATTTCACTATTTTTCTAATTATCCTAAAAATCATATATATATATTATCATAGAAGATTTTTCTAAGGGGATAATAATAAGAACTTCTTTTTCTGTTGTTTTGATGGATTCCATAATCTATGTTTGTCGGTGAGTTGTAATGTAGTAATCTCACCATCCTTTTAGTTATCTTCAAAATCCTGAGAGTATAGCCACAACATTATGTAAGGTTTGATTTTGCATAGGCCAATTCATTTAGTATAAGATGCCAAAAATGTTATATTTAGACATTTTCTTAATGTTTCATTCATAAATGGATGAGACATTAAACTTGTGTTAGATCAGAATGTTGGGTCTATTTTCTACAACTAAATTTGGTGTTATAAATCTAAATATTGGTTTGAGCCAAAAAAGATGATTTGATTGGGTTTTAAATCTGTGTAATTGTGTTCTTATTGAATGGAGATGGGTATTAGTGTAATTGTTTTGTTAGATAATCATTTTGGAGAGTTTCCGTGGGTCATCATTTTCTTGAGCGATTTTATAAGGTGTTAATTTTATGGTATTTCATTGATGAGTTAGTTTAAATTGTCTAAGATGTGAGTGTTTAACTTTTATGGTTTTTTCATCTAATGATACCTATTTCTTAGCTTTACTTCTTGTAGTAACAGGGTTTATAGTTTTTTGAAAGAGTATGAAATGTGGTTTTAGAATTAAAATAATTCAAACCAATCAAAAAAATAAAATATATGCTTTTTGGTTGAAGATGAAGTTGTAATAACAATTTTGAATCTCATGATATTTATTATAGAAGGGAGGCCAAAAACATGTTCTAAGTCAATAGTTGAGATAGTAAATATTTTTTTTAAATAATTTAAAACTTGTAAGTCTTTTAGTGAAAGTTAAATTTTTTGTCATCTTGTTAGTTGATTTTGAAAATTTTTGTGTTTGGTTTGAGTTAAGTTTATGATTGTTGTTTTACTACTACTTTTAAAATTGATGCTTTTAATAAAGAAATTGTTGTTCCCACAGCCTTGTATGGGTTGTAATTGTTGTCAACTAGGTTTATTTGTGCAAGTAAATTGAAGCCATATGGAAGGGTAAAAAGGTAAAACCACACGGAAGGGCAAGAAAGTAAATTCACCGCGTAAGTTTTATTAGAGTTTTATGGAGTAGAGTATATAATGATTTTAGAAGACAAAGAACAAAGGAGTTGGCAATATTGAGCATTCAGCAAAACCCAGACAACCGACCAACCAAAGAGAACACCAAACCCTACACAAAAGAACACCATCTACAAAAGAAAAAAGTAGCCATAGTGAACAGTATTATCGGAATTGAACAGTGTCGTCAGAAATTGAACAGTGTTGTTGGAAATTGAACAGTGTATCTGGCAGGGCAAAACCTAGAGAGAGAAACCGTCAAACACTTGGAAGAGAGAGAGAAAACGGTAGCCATCGACGGAAAGGAGAGAGACGGTCGATGACCGGGCTGAACGAAGAACAAAGGTGAACAACCGAAATAATTGAGTAGCCGTCGATGAGAAAGAGAAGAAAACGTAGCCATCAATGGTCAGAAAATCGAGCAAAAAGGCAAATACGTTGAGAGAGAAGGAGGCGGCCGAAGGGGGGCTAAACGTTGAACGTAAGATGGCCGAAAGGCGGCTGAGGAACGTGACAAGAGAGTGAAAAACCAGAGCATCGGAGTGAGAAACCCGACACGGCTGGATGGCCGAAGGTGGGTGGACGACAAAGACCTATATGGCCAGATCGGGAAGAGAGAGAAACCCGACGGCCAAATCGGAGCAGAACGACAGGAAGAGAGAGAAACCCGACGGTGAACGAAAAAGTGAAATCTGGTGAAGAGAGAGAAATTCGGCAGGAAGAGAGAGAAATCCGGCGAAGAGAGAGAAGAGAAATCCGATGGTAGGAAAGAGAAATCTGACTGGATGGTGAGAGAGAAACGCACAGGTGAGTCGTGGGGCGTGAGACTACGTCGGTGTGAGAACAGAACGTGCGTGACAAACCTGAAGCGTAGGGTAAGCCGTGAGACGTGAAACGACGCACCGAAAATGTGAAACAATGAGACTGTGAAACAGGAGATGGGTGAGACCGTAAGACAGTGAAAGTAGGAATTGTGTAAGACAACCTACAGAAGGAATTCGGCGAAGCACGAAAAGAATTCAACGTATTTCCAGATTTCTTCAAGAGAGGTTAGAGAGCGTTGCGGTGAACTTCTAAGTGGTAATGGAGCAGCCTTTCAATTCAACAGAGGCAAGACAAGTTAGAAGAAGGGTAGACACAGTAAGTGACACTCTTTGTATTGTACTTGCTTAGTAATTGCAATAGTGAAAGGAGCAGAGAATTAAAGACATCCATTGTAACCTGAATTCTCAAGTATAGTGGATAGTCTCGGTAAGGGAGAGTCCCTACCACCGTGGATGTACGTCACGTTGATGAAACTACGTAAATCTCGTGTGTCCTCAATTTGCTTTACGTTCTGTGTTTTGAATTCAGGTTTGAATGTAGCTAAAGTATCAGCCAACCCATAACCTAACGAAGACTTAAACAAGAACATCCGTATTGTCTATTAGGTAAGGTGTCTGAAAGGTGACTTTGAGGACTATTGTGATTAGTAGGTAGCAATAGATCTACCTTAGTCGAGTCTGAGAAAGAGTTCGCTTTTAAGAAGAGGTTGAAGTTGTTCACTTAACTGCAAATTGCGAATTGTGGTGATACTGATTCACCCCCCCTCTCAGTATCACAAACTAGTAGATCCTAGAGAGAAGTTTGGAATTTCAATTGGTATCAAAGCACTGGTTCACCAGTTTGAAGCTTAACAGTTTGGTGTACTAGTTTGAAGGGATCTCGAAGTTTGACTTGTTTAATATAGTAAGAAATGGAAGCCGGTACCAGCATTAGCACCACTTACAGTAAGAAGGTTCCAATCTTCAACGGAACCAACTACCATATGTGAAGAGCGAAAATGCAAGTGGTATTTGCAACCATGGGCATGAACATGGTGAAATGCATACATGAGGGTTTTGTGGCTCCGAAAGAAGGTAAAGACCCAACCCTAGAGGAGTTAAGGCAGTTTAAGATAAATGGGAAGGCCTCAAATGTCATCATTTCAGCATTGACAGATGCTGAGTATGCTAAAGTTATGGATTGCAAATCTGCCAAGGAGATATAGGATAGACTGCAGAAAATCTATAAAGGTGATGGCAGAATGAAGGAGGCTAAGCTTCAAGTGTTTAAGGAGAGATATGAATCTCTCAAAATGCAAAAGAATGAGACAGTCCAAGAGTTCTTCACTAGGGTTATTGATGCTGTGAACGACCTGAGAAGTCATGGGAAGAACAAGAAAGACTCATCTGTTATGAAGAAGATTCTGAGAATTCTGCCTGAGAGGTTTGCCTCAAAGGTAGCAGCCATATAGGAGAGTAGAGATCTCAATTCTATGTCTCTGCATGATCTCTAATTCAATCTCATTGCATATGAGATGAGGATAAAGTCAACTGAGAGCTCTTCAACATCGAAGGTATCAAAGGAGGTAGCTTTCAAAGCTATGAAGCACTTGAAGATAAAAGAAGAGGAAGAATCATCCAGTGAGGATGATGATGATGAGCAAGAAAGTGAAGGTGAAGTATTGGCATACTTCACAAGGAAATTCAAAAAGGGGTCTAAGAAGGGAAAAGGACAATTGGCCTCGAGATGCTATCGTTATGGGAAGACTGGGCACTTTGCTTCTAAGTGCAAAGTGAAGCTTGATGATGAAGATGAGGATGATGATGATGAGTCCAATTCAAGATGGAGAAGGTCATCATTCAAATCAAAAAAGTCCAGTAAAAGGACTGCTAACCCACAGAGGAAGAAGAGAGGCTCATTTAAGAGTTATGTGAGTCAGATAAAAGAAGCTGATGAGGAGGAAGTTGAAGAATCATCAGATAAGCATGCCTTTATGGCATCAGCTAAAGGTGGTAGTTCAACCTTTAAAGAGGAAGAGGAAGTTGATGAGGAAAAGCCAGATCTTGAAGCTAAGTTGGAAGCAGCTTCAAAAGAGATAATCAGAAGGGGTATAACCATAAAAAGGTTGAAGGCTCATATAAAACAAGTTGAAGCAAAGTCTGAGGAAGCTGAAAGTCAAAATGATGAAATAAAGGCTGAACATATTGACTTGAAGAGAAGATTTGAAGAACAGATCAAAATATGTGAAGACCTTACTATAAAGCTTGGCTCAAGGACTTCAACAATTGAAGAAATGGAGATAGAGTTGCTGAGACTTCAGCAACAACTCAAAAAGAGTGAGAAGAACTTACAGAAGTTTGAAGTGGTAGGAGAAACAAGCTCTGCAAAAGAAAAGAAGAATGAGACTTTGCCACAGAAGTTGAAAGAGAAGGCTGTGACTTAGGTGAAGATAACTGAAGAAGAGAAGATGGTTATCAAACCAAAGCCAAGGCCAAAAATGATGGATGTGGTTAAAGAGCAGTAGCCCATAGCTGCTACGTCTCAGAAAGAAAAGAAAGTCAGCCAGCAGAGGGCTACAGCTGAATAGAAGAAGGAGAAGAAGGTGACTGAAATGAAAGTCACACACGCAAATAAGCTAGATACTTTGCCTACACAGCAAGTGATGAACAGAAGAAGACAAGTTGTGTCAGACCCAAGAAAAGGCAGTTTCAAGGTCATTACCTTTATTATGGAGTTTGGGGTCATAAGGCAATTAACTGCTGGTGGAGAAGGCCAATATATGTCTCCAACTTAAGAAGATACGATGTTGCATACAGGGGGAGACAATACAGAATCCAGAAGAGAACACCTGTTATGAGTTCTTGCACATACTATAAAAGGCAAGGACATACTGACAAGGATTGTTGGTGGAGGCCCAAACCAGTGATTTCAAAGAACAAGTTTGCTATATTGGCAGACTTGGAGCAGTGTCAAAGATGTGGGCAGGATGCCCATAATGCCAAGAGATGCATGATACTTATTCCTGAGCAAAAGAAGACACTCAATGGCACAGTAAAGACAAGTGGTGCAGTAAAAGCTGTGAAAAAAGAGAAAGCTATCTTTCAGCCAGTTCAAAAAAAGGAATACAGAGCAAAAAGGGAGGTAGCTAATATAGCTGAAATTGCACTAAAGGCTGATTGTAAGAATAAGTAGTGGATCCTTGACAGTGGATGCACTTCACACATGACGAGAGACAAGAGTAAATTGTCAAAACTAAACAAGTCAAGAGAAGGCAGAGTCAAATTTGGCAATGATGATTCACTCAACATCAGTGGTCAGGGGTCAGTAAACATTGGAAGAGGAAAGCTAAAAGATGTTCTGCATATTGAAGGACTTAGATATAATCTAGCATCTGTCAGCAAACTATGCAATGAAGACCATAAGGTAATATTCACAAAAACAGGTTGCCAGGTAAAGAATAAAGAAGGCAATACTGTTACAGTTGGGAAGAGAACAGTTGGAAATTTGTATGTAATTGATGAAGAAAGAGATCCTCTTACAACTAAGACTGTGCAAGAAAGAAAGCCAAAGAAAACGTGGATCAGTTCTCATCGAGAAAGTCAGATCATAGGTGACCCATCAACAGGAGTTACAACAAGAAGAAGAATTGTGGGAGCTACCGCTTTACTCTCACAAGTTGAATCTAAATCTGTTAAAGAGGCTACACAAGATCTAACTAGACCTCAGTCCACAGAGCTATTTGAAAAGCACAGATTGAGTCTATCTGTGCAAATGCCTCCTCAAGCCTGAAAATCAGGTGAATCCTCCATCGTTACTTTGCAAGTTTTTCAAATTTGTAATTGGTTGGCAAAAGGGAAGAGAAGCAACAGTGCAGGAGGAGCTGTTAAAAAAGAGGAGTGCATATTTAGGGGGAGTTGAAACTGCTGCATAGTGGCTTTTGTTATTAGTGTTGCAAATAATTACAAAGGGGGAAATTGTTGTTCCCACAGCGTTGTATAGGTTGTAATTGTTGTCAACTACGTTTACGTGTGCAAGAAAGTAAAGCCACATGGAAGGGCAAAAAGGTAAAACCACACAGAAGGGTAAGAATGTAAAACCGCCGCGTAAGCCCTATTAGGGTTTCATGGAGTAGAGTATATAATGGTTATGGAAGACAAAGAACAAGGAGTCGGCAATATTAAGTATTCAGAAAAACTTAGACAACTGACGAATCAAAGAGAATACCACACCCTACGCGGAAGAACACCACGGGCAAGGACAAAGAGAGTGAACAGTGCAGTCGACGGACCAAGAGAGTGAACATTGTCGTCGAGTGAATAGTGCCGTCGTGAACAATACCGTCGTGAGAGAAAGAAGGAGAGAGACAGTCGACGGCCGGGCTAAACGAAGAACAAAGGTGGACGCCTGAAACAATTGAGTAGCCGTTGACGGGAAGGAGAAGAAAACGCAACCATCGACGTTCGAAAAATCGAGCAAAAAGGCAAATCCGTTGAGAGAGAGAAGGAGGCGACCGTTGCACGTAAGATGGCCGAAAGGCAACTAAGGAAGGTGAGTCGTGAGGGAGACCAGATCCGAACTGGAACGAGACGAGACCAGATCGAGAACAAGTGAGAGAGATCCGGCGGCTAGACGTTGGAAGAGAGAGAAACAGACGGTCGGAAAAACAGAGACACCGATCGACAGGAGAGAAAATCGGGAACGGGTGAAGAAGGTTGGACGGCAGGACGAAGAAAAGTAGACCACCGGCAGAAAAGGGAGGAAATCTGGCCAAGTGGGTGAACGGAAAAGAGAAATCCGATGAAGAGAGAGAAATCCAACGGAAGAGAGAGAAATCTAGTGGTAGGAGAGAGAAATCCGATGAGAAGAGAGAGAAATCCAGCTGGACAGCAAGAGAGAAAAATAGACAGGCGAGCCGTAAGACAGTGGGATCGTGGGGCAAGAAGACGAGTGAGACCGTAAGACGGTGAAAGCAGGAGTTGTGTAAAACAACGTAAAAATTCGGCGAAGCATTGAATTCAACGTATTTCCAGACTTCTTCAAGAGAGGTTAGAGAGTGTTGCGGTGAACTTTTAAGCGGCAATGGAGCAGCCTTTCAACTCAACAGAGGCAAGACAAGTTAGAAGAAAGGTAGACACAGTAAGTGACACTCTTTGTATTGTACTTGCTTAATAATTGCAATAGTGAAAGGAGCAAAGAATTAAAGACATTCATTGTAACCTGTATTTACAAGTATAGTGAATAGTCTTGGTAAAGGGAGAGTCCCTACCACCGTGGATGTACGTCACGTTGACGGAACCACGTAAATCTCGAGTGTCCTTAATTTGCTTTATGTTCTGTGCTTTGAATTGAGTTGTGAACGCAACTAAAGTATCAGCCAACCCATAACCTAACGAAGACCTAAACAAGAACATCCGTATTGTCTATTAGGCAAGGTGTCTGAAAAGTGACTTTGGGGACTATTGTGATTAGTAGGTAGCAATAGATCTACCTTAATCGAGTCTGAGAAAGAGTTTGTTTTTAAGAAGAGATTAAAGTTGTTCACTTACCTGTGAATTGCGAATTGTGGTGATACTGATTCACCCCCCTCTCAGTATTACAAACTAGTAGATCTTAGGGAGAAGTCGGGAACTTCAGCTAGACCCATCTAAATGCATGAAAAATTAAAAAAATATTGTAGGCTAGAAATCTAAGACTTAAAGTTAAAATGGTTGATTTCAAAATCTAAATTTCCTTAATCTGATGTAGCTTTATATATAAGTAAATACTCTAAATTAGACCAAGACATATCTATACAAGTTATTAATTACAAACTCTTAAATAAAGCTTTGAAATAAATTTGATATCCTATTCCAAAGATATCAATATAAAACTACATATATAGTTCTATTTGGTTAATGTGAATGAAATGTAATGTCTTTTGGTTTTTTAACCCTATTCAAAATTTTATCTTATTTGCACTAATGATGTACTAATTTTTTACAATTTTATTAAATAACACTTTAAATATTTAAATGCATTTTTCACCATCATAAAACAAAATGGACTTGTAATTTTATAGTATAATATTTCCCTTTTCCACACTAGGATTAGGTTTTATGGTCATTACATTTCTTAAAGAACTATTATTTTAATTGGAATAGCTCTAACAGTTGTAAAAAACCTTTTTAGATAAGATTATTAGAAAAGCTTAGGTCCAACATTTCCTTGGAAGTCTAAATTATATGCTTAACTTCATTCTGAACATCAATCAAATCACAAAGTCATTGTATGATCAATTAAGGAAAAAACTACACTTTGAACAAATCATTGTACTATTCTTGTTTGATAGATAAAATCTTAAGTTTAAAAAATTCCTTGTCCCTATCTAGTGGATTCCTTTGCCTTAAAAATTGTTAAAATAGATGCATCTAATTTAGGTTATGGAGGCATTTTGAAACAACTCAAAAATGACAAAGAAGAAATAATCTAATTCAACTATAGACATTAAAGTGACTCTCAAAAGAATTACTTTACGATAAAAAAAAATCTTGTCTATTGTGATGTGCATTAAAAAAAAATTTCGAAGTGATTTATAAAATTAAAAATTTCTTCTTTGCATTAATTATAAGTTTACAAAAGAAATTTTACAAAAAGATATTCAAAATATTGTATCAAAACATATTTTTTCCCTGATGACAAGCTATTCTTTTTATTTTTTATTTTAATACTAAATATATCTAAGAAGATTATAATTCTATCCCATATTTTTTAATCAGAGAATTCTTTCAAAATAAATCCTAAAAATGTCTAAACAATTTAAAGACAAAAGGTAAAGCTCTTACACTAAGTACATAAAAAAATTTAATTTTATCTTTGAACTTACAAAATATACTACCTTAGCATAATTCATGAAATCCTAATTTAACTAAGTTACAAAAGAAGAAGAAGAAAAGACCTAAGCTTCTAAAAAACTATTACACATCTAACAATGGGTAAATTTCCTCTTTAATTTTCTTGAATTATTTTTAACTCTAAAAAGTCTCTTTAAGGCCCAATAAGGTAAGTCATCTCTTTGTCCCATTTCCACAGCTCATAAAATACAATTCATTCCCTTAAAATCTAAAGATACACGAACCTAATTACCTTCGAACACTTCAAAAGCTACCTTTCCAACACTTATCAAAACAGTCAAACTATTTTGTTAAAACCCATTTTTTAAATTTATTAGTAAAAATTGATTATCAAGATAAAAACCCCTTGTATGTCATTCAAAAGATTTTCCCTCCAAGTTAGTGTTTTAAACTATTTAATTTCATGAAACCTCAAACCTATCATTTGTTTACTTTAGAAACCATAGGTTTTACAAAATTTAAACATTTTTACCTAAACAAAACTCATTTTGACCTTACCTATTCTACATTAAATAAACCAAAAAAAAAAATCACTCCTTAGGATTAGGGACAAAACCTTACAATTACAAAGTCCTTTTTAGTTAAATTAAAACTAAAATTAAATTGTTCTTTGTTTTTCACATATTGGGATTACTAATAGACATGGTTTAATACTTTCTTCCTTTAAAACATAAAGGTAGCCATTTTTGGTAATTCCATTTGGATACAAAAATTGACCGTAACACATTTGTAAATTGGTTTAAATAATGGTGAAATTATTTTGGATCCACTCTAAGAAATTGTGCTCTTAAAATCCAAGATTGTTATAACTTGTTTAAAGAAAAATATAAACCTACAAATGAAGAAAAAAGTTTTCCTCCTTTTTCTTATTTTCCTCAAAATTTTTCTTACCCTAAGTCTTACCTTGGTACTTTAAGTATCAAAACCAAGACAATACCCTTTGTTATTGTTAGAAGATTCAAGGTTAAGTGGTAGAACTCTTTTAACATCCTTAATAAATTTTCAAAACCTACTTTAGAAACATGGCTTACATAATCAAAGCATACACTATAGGTTAAACCCCAAAATACAACTTTCCTAGCCCAAAAATCTCATACTTCAACCCTTTTAGCAACAATTTAAACAAAAGAATAATACTTCCAAATCATTTAGCAATTACTCCAAAATAAAACAACATCATTTCAAGATATGTTTGAAACCAGCAAACCAATAGTTGACCTCCAAAATAATAATGAAGATGATTGCTCTGACGTTTTCTCTCTAATAAAAGAAAAAGTCTATTGGTGATTAATTCCTACTAACTCTACAAAATAACAAAACAATTTTTAGTAGATTTTCAATTTATGGTTCTTGTTAGCTTAACAAAACAACAAAACAAGTTTTAGTAAATTCTTAACATATGACTCTTCCTAGCTCCATAAAATAACAATATAACTTTTAATAGATTTTGAGCCTCATGACTTATTACAAGAGATGCCCTTTAGCTATAAATACAGGCTCAAAGATTAGTAGGGGACATTAGTTGAAGAATTTTAAAAATTTTCTTTTGTAAAATGTCTTGCAAAATTCCTTTGTAACCTTTTATTCCCTTTGTTCTTTCCTTATCCCTTATAAAACCTCTTTGTAACCCCTTTGTCCCTGTCTTTTTCAAATTGTCTTTAATAATCTATAAGTATTTTAAAATTATTATATTCTTAATACAAAGTTGTTATGTTGTTGTTATATATGGTATCAAAGCCATTAGTTGATATTTCATCTAGTATTTTTGTATTTTATCATTCATTGTTTTAGTTTCATCGCATTAGAGTAATTTATTTCTGAATTTTTTTACCTTGAATTGCTTTAGCAATAGGTTATTACATTGTTTGAGGTAGTCTTTACCATCCCTAACTCTTAGACTACAAGAAATATTTTACCATTCTCCTTGAATTTAAAACCATGAACCCGATTTTATGTAAAACTACCATTTTGTTTTTAACCTCTTCTACTTATAAAATCTTAGATAGCCATAGGATAGCAACTAATGAAGATACTACAATAAAAGATTTTTCCAAGGGGATTAACAATTGGGAAATTTCAAAAGTCAAAAAAAAATATTTACAAACTTTTCAAATACAATTTTTTTCAAAACTAATTTTACTATTAAAACCGAAGAAAGAGATATTTAACTTACAAAATTTTTTGAAACCATTCACTTTCTTTCTAAAACAATTTTTGTAATATTACAAAGATAAACACTATAAATATATACACATAAGACTAATATAAGTAAGAATAAAACCCCTTACAAAAGAAGGATTAAACACCTTTATCCTTACTTGCCCTTAAGGATGTTAGATTTATAAATTTTCAAGATTTTTTGTTAGGTATAGTAGAATCTAACCTCTATAGTGATCCAATTTTTTTAATTGTTATCCAAATTTGGTTGTTTTTCTCAATGACAAAAATATTTTACAAATTAAACCTCATAATTATGTCATGCTAGAAGGTTTCATTCTAGTAGCATTGATTTTTAAAATTCATTATAAAGTCATGATTTTTGCATTTACATCTAATATTAATTTTAATCTCAAAAAGGAGAAATTCTTCTTTTACAAACCAATATGAGCCAAGCCCATACTATCATTCCAAAATCTATTTAATAAAAGGGTATTGTTTTACTAAAAGAATCAATCTTAAAAGAAGCAATAAACCCTCATTCACAAACTCAACTTGAACTAGACACAAAAACTTTCAAAATCAACTAATGAGATGATGGAAAAGTTATCTTAGCTTTCACTAGAAAACTTACAAGTTCTAAATTATTTGGAAAAATCTCTACTACCTTCACAATTAATCTAAGACAAGTTTTTGGCCTTGTTTCCATAATAAACCTCTTTTACAAATAATCACTTAGATTTTCTAATCCAAACTTACCAATTACCTCCTTACAACAATACAACTATACCTCACCTAATAGATATAAATCCTACATCACAATCTTTGCCTACTTCACCTATCTCATTGGCCATTACAAAAAAAGTTTCCAAATGAATTATATGTTTTAGAAAAACCTTTTCAAATCGATAAAACATACTAACATGATGATTTTTATGAATTTTACAATACTAAAATATGATTTTGGTTTTTCAAAAACTTTCTATAAAAACATAATGAGATTCAAAATTGTTATTACAAATTCATATTCAATTAAAAATATATTTTTTATTTTTTGATTAGTTTGAATTATATGCATCTTAAAACTACATTTCATGCTTTTTTTTTTTTTAAAAAAAAAGCTATAGCCTTATTACTATAAGAGTTAACGCAAAGGAATGGGTAACAATAGATGACAAAACCATAGAAATTAAATACCCATATCTTAGACAACTCAAACTAACTCTTCAATGAAATAATATAGAATTAGCACCTTATAAAATTACTCAAGAAAATGATAATCCAAGGAAATTTCCAAAATGATCATCTAATAAAATAATTACACTAATACTTATCTCCATTCAATAGGAACACAATTAAATATAATGGAAAACCATATCCAAAACTCCACCACTTCACATATTGTTGCTTCTTTAGAACCTGAAACTAGGAAAGCCCTTTTTTCAAACCATATAAGGTTTCATCATTACCTTAGAATAAGGTAAAAAAATGAACAACTATGATAAACCATAAAAACTTATCTTACTAACCTACAACCATCATCCTCCAAACTAGACTCCAAAAATGTCAACACCATAAGATGAAACTCTAACCAAGATACTTCCAAAAGGTGAAATCTCAATTGAATTGTTTATTTTTTTTTTTGTCCAAAGCAATATTTAGACTCATGTAAATGTAAAAAATAAACCCAACATTCTAACCTAATGCAAGTTTAATGCCTCATCCATCTATAAATAGAATGTCAATAATATGTCTAAATATAACATTCTCGACCTCTTACAACGAATGACTATGGTCACAAATAACTACAAAACCCAATACCAACTTCAGACAAAATTGTAACTAAACTCTTAATTGCAAGATTTTTAAGATAATTAAAAGGATAGTGGGATTATTAGCTTATAACTCACTAATGAACACAGATTATAAAATCTATCAACACCATTGAAAAAGTTCCTATTCTTGATTTCTTAAAAAAAATCTTCTATAATAATTTCTTTACATGCACGCATATATATGTGTGCATGTGTGCACTCGTACACATATGCAACATATATATATATATATCAAATAATAAAAAATATAAAAATCAAAAGATAAAATTATTTTGTTTTTACAAATGAATATTTATAAGTTTTGTGATAAAGAATAGCACAAACTTACTTTTTCACATAAAATTTATAATCTAATTTATTTTTTTATTTGTTTTAAAAAAGGTTTAATCGGGCTAATTATAGTTGTTGGGTTAAGGCAGATTCAAAATTTTTAGATGTTTTAATATTTTAGTTATTCTCAGATTAAATTATTATTAAATTAAATTAAAATCAATATTTTTCAGATAAATTCGAATCGTTGGATTATGTTAGAATTTGACACTTTTAATCGTGGGGTGTAGTGATAAATCACATAATAATTTTTTGAGGGGACTTCTCTTGTCATCGACGATTAAAAAAATTAATAAAATAGTTCTTAGGCTTACTCCCGAGACCTTAATTATGTCTTAAATTTACGTCATTGACTTTCATTTTAGAGATATAATAATATAATCAACCTCAGAATATGTCGCCCAGGAACTTGGTTTTTATGGCCGCCATTAGAGAATTTCAGACCTACAGGTTAATTCTATGTCTATTTTTTTGTACGACACGTAGCCAACCACTAACTGTAAAGTTTGACGATTTGAAAAGCACTAATATCATTGATGAGTCATAGAATCTTGCTTAAAAAAAAGAAAACCTTTCATGAAAAGTCAGAACCAACGATGCTACAATTAGTTTTAATAAAATAATGATTTAGAATAACCATATACAACTCACCGAAAAAGGGAAATGACCATATACAGCGGACCTACAAAACAGAGAGTGAATGACCACAATGTCCAGGGCAACTCCCAAATTGTCGCAAATGAAGGCTATTTTGGTCATATCTCCTTTAATCAAGGAGACTTAATGGATAAGAATCAAAAGAGCACCCTGTCACTGGATCATTACTCCCTCTTCAAAAAAAAGGAGACAGTGTCCACATTTATGAAACTTAAAAAGATCCTCTCTCTTCCTATACGTAAACGCGAGTGAGCGAAGTGTTGGGAATGATTCGCCAATGAGAAACAGTGAAGTCAGAACGGCTCCACATAAAAACGATGGATTTTTGTAGGTTCAATACAAAAATCGGATCAGGTCAATAAAATTCGAGTCGTTGGGTTTACACCCACAAATTAGGTCCAATTTAATTAAATAAATGCATAACTTAATACGTTTTTTTTTCCTTTTAACGATAGCATAATGCCAAATGTATCTCAAGCATTTATATTGCAAATGTATCTCTCTAGTATATTTTAAATATTATACCTGTATTGTAAATATTTTGTAATTTTATACGAATTTATATATCTCCGTGTCTATGTCATTTTGTGTTTTTTTTTATTCACATACTCTGTATCCGATATATGATGGGGTTGTAGTTTCCCGAAGGGCCTCAACTGCCACCTCCCCCACCAGTAATTAGAAAAAGATGTACATCCAAATTATTAATTGTGTCAATATCATTTTGTCTATCTTTTTAACTTATTTTAATTAGAATATTTATTAGTCCTACTAATTTGGTCAATTTGACCCCCCCCTTTTTTGTTAATTTTGTTGTCGGCTGAATTTAATACGCTTTTTTAAGTAGCTGTCTTATGAGGGCACCAGTCACCTCTATAAAAGGCTGCTAATAGGAAGCACGTAGTTCACCATTCTAAAGATCAATTGAACCCTTCTCGTCTACTGTAATCATGGAGCTTCAATTTCCCTCATGGCCTCTCCTATTCACATTCATCCCCACCTTGCTCATGATAGTACAAATTGTAAAGCGAACACTATTCGCTAGCCGAAAACCAATCCCAGGGCCACGGAGACTACCTTTAATAGGAAACCTGCACCAGCTGGGTCCACTGATCCACATCTTCCTCAGAGATTTGGCTAGAAAACATGGACCCTTGATGCATATACAGCTTGGCCAAGTGTCTACTGTTGTAGCTTCTTCACCAGAGATTGCCAAACAGATTATGCATACCCATGATCTCAAATTTTCGGATAAGCCCATATTGTTTGCTGCACATATCTTAACATATGGTTCTACTGACATCGTCTTTTCACAGTATGGTGACTACTGGAGACGGCTACGCAAAATTTGCACGGTACAGCTTTTGAGCACCAAACGTATCCAGTCTTTTCGATGGATTCGGGAAGACGAAGTCTCGAATGTCATCAAAATCATATCTCTAAATATCGGAACACCGATCAATCTGAGCAAGATGATACTTCTTGTCAAATATGGCATCGCTGCGAGGGCAGCATTCAGTAAAAAATCCACAGACCTAGAATCATTCCTATCGCTCGTCATGGAATTTCTTGAGATGCAAGCAGGTTCCAGCCTTTTGGATGCCTACCCTTCGATTGCGCCGATTATCGGTTTTACGTTAAGGCGCAAAGTTGAGGGAGTGCATCAACAACTTGATCAGATACTAGAAGACATCATACGTGAGCATAAGGAACGAAGGATGACTACGAGGGTTGGCGCTGACAATGTAGACGCCCATGAAGATCTAGTTGATGTCCTTTTAAAGCTACAAGGCAGTGATGTTGATTTCTCTCTTCCTACCAACACCATCAAAGCCGTCATCTTGCTTCGTACGTTACCTTAATTAATTAGAACTCAGATATTAGCCTTTGTACTCTACTCTCTCTCTCTCTCTCTCTCTCTCTCTCTCTCTCTCTCTCTCTCTC
>CM038605.1:7130684-7221457 GCA_021533255.1 Ceriops tagal | reverse complement strand
CTCTCTCTCTCTCTCTCTCTCTCTCTCTCTCTCTCTCTCTCTCTCTCGGTGCATATATTGAGTCACTTCATCAAAATTTTATAAATTCTTTTCTAAAAATAAAAATAAAATTATGAATATCTATTAATTAATTTTTTAAGATTTATTTTAATTCTAACTAAATTTAAACATAATAATAATAATAATAAAATATTAATTGAACATAATAAAAAATATATATCAAGATTTAAATGAATTTATTTAATAAATTTAATTGTACTTTTTATTTGATTTGATTGGTGTTAGCTAGCAAAATGGTCCTCTCTCTGCTGCGATCTTGCTTTTTAGTTGTATACAAAATGACTTTATAAGCAATAATGCGCATACAAATAAAATTTTGACTAAAAAAAAAGGTTATTTTAATTAGATAATAGTCAAGAGCGATCCTTTCCATTTGCAATATCTGGCCAAATGAATTACAATTATGACGTAGTTTATTTTATTTCAAGGGTTAGCTCGATAAATAAATATGAAAAATGGCTTGGAGCTGGGGTGTTTCGAGCCCACAGAAGCAGCCACTCCCCGAAAGGAAAGGAAGGATGTGCACGAACGTTATGACTCTTGCCAATCCCAAAATAAATGCTGCGCATCGAAAAGTTTTTGGCTGTTATTTTCTTTTGAGATTGGCCTTTTTCTGGATTTTGTAAACAGTGAACTATGTCATCCATCTAAACCCAAAGACTCAAATTCAAAACCCATTTTCAGGACATTTTCATTGGAGGCAGTGACTCGGCAGCACAAACAGCAAACTGGGCGATGGCAGAACTGCTAAAGAACCCAAAATTGATGAAAAGGGCTCAAGCTGAGGTAAGAGAGGTCTTTGGCAGACAAGGAAATGTGCATGAATCAGGCATCCATGACTTGCAATTTCTGAAATTAGTGATCAAAGAAACTCTGAGGTTGCATCCTCCTTTTCCTTTGATACCAAGGAATTGTCGTGAGAATTGTACCATCAATGGCTACGAGATACCTGTAGGGACCAGAGTCAACATTAATGTATGGGCAATAGGAAGAGACCCCAAGCATTGGAACGAACCTGAAAGGTTTTGGCCAGAGAGATTTCTTGATCGTTCCACTGATTATAAAGGGGCAGACTTTGAGTACATTCCATTTGGCTCTGGAAGAAGGATATGTCCTGGTATGTCTAACGGCCTAGCTAACATAAAGCTGCTTCTTGCACAATTTCTCTACCACTTTGATTGGGACCTCCCTGGTGGCATGAAAAATGAAGACCTGGACATGGCAGAAAAACCAGGACCCTTAGTTGGAAGAAAAGAAGACCTCATATTGATTCCAATACCTTACCAAGGTGTCCATGCTCAATATAGCAGCTAAACTACTACAATCTAGACATACATATATAAGGGAATTAATATTTACATGTAGATTTTGTCTCTATGCACTCAAAACTGTTGCTTTTGATGTGTATGCACCGAAAATTTACATGTAAAAAATTGATTCTCATGTAATAAATCGACTATAATTAATCTAACAATAAGAGTAAACTTAAGATTTTTTGGGTTGGGTGCACAATTTTATATTTGAATTTCTACAAATATATTTATGGAAAACTGAGACAATTTAGTACAAGTAACCTTAAATTTTTATAAAATGGGATTCATCGTCATAATTCTCATATAATAAAGTTGAACAAAAATCTATCTATTGTTTATTTGATGATTTGTATTTTTATTTTTGGTTTTTTTTTCTAAACCAGTAAGCCTACATTGTAAAAAAATATAAAAAATAAAAAATAAAGAGTCCCATGCTATTGGATCAAAATTTATCCCTCCTCTGCCGTCCTTATCCCTTGGCCTCGACGGTCTTCCTTCCCATGCGTATGTACTACGGGGCTCACCGTTTGGAAATGTACACGAGGGAAAAGTTTTATTGCCACCTATGACTCGTAACTTGCAACGATATTAATACATGCATTGAACGAATAATTGAGTGCATTAAATGGTATTACTTTTGCGTCAAATGAACTATCGTATGCATTTTCTTTAACTCGTGTTAAAATGACGACCGTGCTCGAATAAAATGGATATAATCAAGTACTTGATATGAGTCCTACCAAGCTATGTCATTAATTCAAGTAAAATCCATTATATGACAAATAATGATTGTGTTCATATCAGATACATGTAGTAATGTGCTTAATAAGTGCAACATGTTGTTTGATGCACCTCATTATTTGTTCAAAAAACAGGTCAATATGGTTGCAAGCTATGAGTACGGTTATAAGGCAAAACATATAGCTAAAATATTTATTTAAATATAGATTTTATTTTGCATCACTGCATATCCTCTCTCTCTCTCTCTCTCTCTTCTCTTCTATTGTCACGAGCATGAGCCATCTAATGTAAAGGATAAAATCAATACAAGTTATTGGAAATATTCCTTGTTTAACAAGGGGTTTCACTCAAAAAATTTTAGTGCCATTCAAAATCCCAAATTGTCTACTAAATCATTTTTTATTCTATTCAATCCTATATGTCATCATTTGTTTCATTCCATAAAGTAGAAAGTAAGGAAAACCCAAACCAACACTTAATCCGAAAAAGAAGCTAGGTTGTTGAATTACTAATTTAAGCATAGGTCAGTCAAGAGTTCAACTAACGATTTAATTTCATTTTATTTTATTTTACTAATTTCATTTTATTTATTAATTTTTATAAAATATATTTATTGAAATATTTATTTGCCTAAACTAAAATAGACAGATGGGGAGGATTTGCTAAGTATTTATAGCAAAGAAATTTCAAGAAGGTACTGCGATCAAATGGAAAGCAATCAGCCATTAATATATACACTAATGGAAAGCTCCATCAATCTACTTTCCAATACAGATAAGAGGACACAATTTGGAACCATATAGAAATAATTCTAATTAATTCTTTGGGGAGTGTCAAAATTGTCCAACTAGGGCGAAAGGCTTGAAGTATTGTACAACCATATAAGTTACTATAATCTTACTCTTATATGGTATTACTTTGTGAATGATGCAAGTGCAAAAGGGAAGTAAGCTAGTTGAAGCTGTGTTACCGAGCCTATAGTCCACAAGGTAATAAGTTTGCCAGTTCAAGAAGGAAGGCCATCACGTTGGGACAAGTTCTAAATGTTTCTTAATTGGCAAACTCATACGGATTTCATATTTTGGAGATTAAATATTTTCTTGCAGTTTAGATTGTGTCATGGCCATGCATTAGTTCTTGTAGGAAGTTGTTCCTCATTTGCCAAGTCGGTCGCTCCGAAATGGAATCAATTTTGGAATATATTGTGAGTGAAAGGTAAGAAGGATATGTGCGTGAAAACTCATTGAGACAATCTCATTGGGCTGAAAAAATTCAAAAGCTAGTTCAAACTTGAATGTTGTGTAAATCATCTAGCCTACAAGGTTCAATTTAAAGAGGTTTTTGGAGAACAAACCTAGACACCTCTATGTTGTCAAAGATTCAAAATTGGGCCTGTATATGGCAAGAAAGTGAGCTGGAAATGCACTATTCTAAAATTTTTGTACCAAGAACTAGGGAGCAAATCCATTCATTGGATGATTCATTGTTCAACGTTCAAAAGTGACTTAACAAGAAAAGGAATTATTACCATGTCAAAAAGGAAACTTTGAAGACTATCAACCAACCGCTACCTTGATCCCACTACAACGACTACCCTAATCACTTGTCCTTCATTATATATATGTCTTCTTCTATAGCAAACAAGGCACAACACAATTCTATACTTCGTTGTTGTATTTTTAAGCTTAGAAAGAAAGTAAATTTGTAAGAGCAAGAGAAAGTGTGAAGAATAAAAGAGCATTCCAAGTGTAGAATGATAGCAAGATCTTTGATGATGACAAATAATTGGTGTTGGGTGATAGGATCACACCATTTAAAGCAAGGAAAGAACAAGTAAGAGGGTAGGACATCTTGATGAGAGGCAAAGCAACCTATAAATAAGGCAGTCTTATGCGCAAGATTCTATTAGCTTGTTATAGTCAAGCAAATTAGATGCAAAAAGTCCTATCCAAAGGGTGAGCAGCCAAAAGGAAGTGTCAGTGAGGAAAAGGCCATGTCATTGTGATGTCTCGACAGATTGCCCGTGGATCTTAGTGAGCTAGCTCGAGAGATCCTTTCTAAGGAGGCCTATTTATCCGATGAGAAAATTGGGTTCCATAATGATATTCTTTAGTAAGAATCTATAAGGGTGCTAGAGGTGGGTTCAGCTTTGGGGTTGAAAGCAGCAAGGAGAGAGGAGAAGGTGCTATAGTGGCTGTCTAGGCTAGATAAAGAGGACTTTGATGGTAGTAAGTCATTGTCCTTGTTGATGGTAAGGATTATGTCTAACATTATGTTGATTTACATAATTAATTTTAGAGGATTAAGGAGGCTCACCAAATGTAGGGTCATTAATAGGTAGGTAAATAAGGTGAGATTAGATATACTATTTGTGTAAGAAACAAAATTGAGTTTCCTATCAAACTCAGTGTTAAGACAGGCTTGGGTAGGCTAAGTGTGCATGTAGTAATTGTTGAGTTATTTAGTACATAAAGAGGCTTAATAATCTTTTAGAGTGATATTGTCTTTCATTTACAATCCCAATTTCTTACAAGTCGCTTTATATTATTGGTTAGCATAGTGGCACTATAAGGTAAAATGACAGTGTTGGTGAATATGTATGCTCCTAATAATCATAAGGATCAGTAAGAGTTTTAAGTGGAATTGAAGGAGTTAAAACCTTACTTTTAGGGAGTATGGTGTTTAGGGGGAGATTTCAATATGGTGTTGGCCACTGACCAACGTGAGAGGGTCATTAATGAAAGTTAGGTTATTAATCATTTTAATGAGTTCATATATGATATGGAGTTAGTGAATTTACTTATGCAAGGACGTTGATTCACATGAAGCAATGGCCAAGGAAACCCATCAATGAGCCATGAGAATGGATTTCTAATTGGAGTTAAATGGCTTGTGGTGTTATTGTCACTACACAAGGACATATATAGTAGCTTTTTTTATCATTATGGTATGTGTTTAGGGGTTAATGGATGGGATTGGGGTTTTACTCTATCTCAATTCTTCAATCATTGGTTGCACAATAGGTGGCTTTAACAAGAGATTAAAGGCATGGTCACGATAGTCAATTATAAGAAATCCTAGTTACATATTGTGCAATTGGTGAAAAACTTTTTAAAATCTTAAAGCGCGAAGGAAAGAGCTACGAGTCAACATAAATTCCTAGAAGTTAAAATGATGACGAAACATTTGTTTTTTAAGTAGGAAACTCAATTAATTTTTGACAAGTGATTGGATCTAATGTAGGCAAGCACCACGTATTAAATAGAACTTAAGGTGGAGGAACATAAATGGTTTCATAAATTTCGATTAAAATGGCTAGTAGACGGTAATAGGAATACAATTTTTCTTTCAAATTTTGGCTTCGAACTGGTGTCATTAGAATAAGATCGACTGCATCACCAAAGGTTGTAGAACATAGTTAAAACCAACAAAGATTAACAAAACTATTTATTTTCATTTTAAAAAGTAGTCGGGTACCTCCACAACACCATATTTAGAAATGAATGAGTCATTTTTTCATAAACCAAATTAAATAAACAATTTAATGTTGGAGAGGATGTTCACAAAAGTGAAAGTGTGGGTTACAATCAAAGATTATGATGACAATAAAGCACTAAGTCTTCAACTTTATTAAGCATCACTGAAAGGTAATAAAGCAAGATGTTATGAACTTTCTTTATTCTGACTTAATGCAAATGGTAAATTATGTTGAGCATTATATGTTTTTGGTCATGTTACTGAAGACAGAGGGGGTAGAGTCACTTAACCAATTTCAACCACTATTACTAGTGGATTCAGTTTATAAAATTCTCACAAAAGCATTATCTTAAAGGTTAAGATTGGTAATTGGGAAGGTGGTAGGAAAGCATCAATTTGCCTTTATTGATGGTTATAATATTTTTGATAGTGTCCTTATAGCTAATAAGATACTTTGTGAGATAAAGAGACAATGACAAAGGAAGGTACTTCGAGAAAACTTATTACTCAGTGGAATAGGATTTATTGGTTGGGATGCTAAACGTTATAGGATTTAAGGATTGCTATTGAAGATGATTGTAGGAATGCGTATCAATACCTAAGCTATCCACATTGGTTAATGGCCACCTTACCAAGTAATTCAAAATGATGAAAGATTTAAGGTAGGGGAACCCCCTCTCACCATTCCTTTACCTTTTAGTTGTTAAAAGCCTAAATTCATTCTTTCAAAAGGGTTTTAAGTTAAGTTTCCTAAAGGGCTTAGTTATTGATGACAATATTAAACTCATATATTTGAAATTCGTCGATGATACCCTTATTTTTAGTGAGGCAAACAATGAATTCATAAAAATTATAAAAGAATCCTTTAATACTTTCAATGTTACACAGAATTGAAAATCAATTTAGATAAAACAGTGTTGTATAAAGTCAAAAGTAGTAAGATGTAGCTTCAAATGTGAGTTGAATTCTAGGGATGTCGTGTTGGACAATTACCTTGAAAGTACCTCAGTCTTTTATTGGGAGTGAACCAAAGGGAAAAAAGTTTATAGGACCCCATCATCTATAAGATAGAAAGCAGACTAGCCCATTGGAACACAAGATTCTTTTTCAAGGCTAAACGATTGGTACATCTAAAATCTTGCATAAAATTACTTTCGGTATACTTTATGTCCTCTTTTAACATGCCTAAATAGGTGGAAGAGTAAATTAAGAAAATTCGACAAGTTTTCTTTTAGGAAGAAGAGACTAGGAAGAGGCATATACACTATGTTGGATGAGGCCTTCTATGTCAAAAGAAGAGTTATGATGATTTGGGGAATAGGATTTTACGTGACAGTAATTAAGGATTACTAACAAAATTATTGTGGAGGGTAGAGAATGAAGACAATGTCCTTTAAGTTAAGGTACTTAAGACGCAATACAAAAATATAGGGATTTGGCCTTAGGAATGGTTATTGAGATGTTTCCAAATGTCACTAGTTTAGTGAGGTATTTGTTTAGTATGGCAAAAGGGTGACAGGAATCTAAAAGCTATAAAATTCAATTTCGATTTCATGGTCGGAGATGACAAGAAGGTGAATTTCTGGCATCAAGCGTGGATTGACAATACTCCTTGAGCTTGTAAGTTTTTGTAAGCGTGGATAAATAAGAATGGAAAATATCTTGATGACAAAGGTCATTAGATTGGAAAAAGAATTATACAAATAATTCATGTAACTATTAAAGACTTAGGAGTTGCCAAAAGAGAAGGACAAGTTTATATGATGGAAGGAAAGGAATGGAGTTTTCATAGTTTGTTTGTTTTGCGACCTTTAAGACAATCTTCATGAGTCATGACATAACATCCACCTAAATATGGTAGTGGCTAGCTCCCCTAAAAGTGGAGATATTTAAGTGGCAACCAATGAGGGAGCGGCTTCCAATTAAAGAGTGATTAAGCTTAATGGGTAGCCATGTGAATTAGAACAATAAATGAGCATTTTGTGCCATGCATTAAGAATTTGTCTCTCATTTGCTTCTTTATTTTGGTGCGGTATAGGTAGTATGGTTTAAATGCTTGCAATAGTAAGGCATATCATGAGCGGTTTTAAGTTAGGTGCAGTATGGCTTCTCCGTAATTATTTGATTCATATGGCTAGCTAGGAATGAGTGTCTATTGTTGATAAACCTTTCATGATTAACAAATTATATGACTTAATTTGTGTTCAAAGGTCATGGTGGTTGAAGGCAAAGTGGTTTGATTCTCACTTTACAATTAAGGATTGTTTACTTAGTCTTCATAACATTTGTCTATGAGAGAAAAAGGCTAATATGCCTTAAAAGTCTTCAATACGTGGAGCCTCTAAGAGGCATGGTGAAATTCAATACAAATGCAACTGTGACTAATGCAATGAGGGTGGCAGGTATCAAGAGTGTGCTGCAGGGTAATGACAAGAAAGTAATGTGTCTGTTATTCCCACAGCCTTGTATAGGTTGTAATAGTTGTCAACCAAATTTAAGTGTGCAAGCATAAATGGGTCATATCTCAAGAATTACAGGATAAGACTAGAATGTCAAATAACCTTGTAAAGTGATATCTTTGGAATGAACTTGTAAAGGGAGTTTAGCATTGCTTGAGTCTTAGTGTGACAGTGTGACAGGGTTGTATACGGATAATAAGTTCATAAGAAGTTAAATCTGTCAGTCCGTCAGCATGTCCTGAGACTAAGTCCAAAAGTGATTCAGGAGGAACGGAATAATTCTAGGGTTACAGATAGACAGGGAGTCCGAAAGAAGGGAAGGTTACAGAATTTTAACTGTTCATAGACAATCCTGACCATTCATTCAAGCATTCAAATGATGAGATTTCAGTAGAAAGGAAAGGGCAAGAAAGGAAGTCCACCATAGCTACAGTAAACCCTACTAGGGTTTTCATAAAAGGGAGTATATAAACCAAGAGTTGTCTCTTTTGGGGTAACACCCGTAAGATAGTGAAACAGGTGAGACCAGTGAAGCGTGAAACGGGTGAGACCAGCAAAGCGTGAAACGGGTGAGACCAGACTAGAAACGGTGAAATGGTGAGACCAGACTTGGAAACCGTGAGATATGAGAACAGACTAGAACCAGAGAAGACGTGAGACTAGAACTAGAGAAGACAGCAAAACAGAAATGTGAGACGTGAGACCAGACCAGAGACGTGAGATGTGAGACCAGACCTGGAAACGGTGAGATGTAAGACCAGACCAGAGACGTGAGACGTGAGACTAAACTAAAGACGTGAGATGTGAGACCAGACCAAAGACGTGAGACGTGAAACCAGAAACGGTGAGATGGTAAAACCAAGAAACGGGTGAGACCGTGAGACCGTGAGATCAGGAGTTGGGTGAGACAGGAAAAAGCACTCGTTAAAGTTAAAAAGAAACAAATTTCCAGATTTCTTCAAGAGAGGTTAAAGAGCATTCTAGTGATCTTCCAAGCGGCAGTGAAGCAACCTATTCAAATCAAACAGAGGTAAGATAAGTTAGAAGAAGAGTAGACATAGCAGGTGACACTCTTTGTATTGTATTTGCTTTGTATTTGCAATAGTAAAAAGAGCAAAAGATTAAGACATCCATTGTAACTACATTGCAATCATAGGGAATACCACACTGGTATTCTCAAGTATAGTAGATTGTCTCGGTAAAGGAAGAATTTCTACCACCGTGGAGTACGTCACATTGATGGAACCACGTAAATCTCTTGTGTCCTTACTTTGAATTTACATTCTATGTTTTGAATTAATTTGTGAACACAACTAAAAAATCATCAAACCTATAACCTAAAAGAAGACCTAATCAAGAACAACCAATCCTTTTAATAGGCAAAGTGTCTGAAAGGTAACTTTGGGGACTATTGTAATTAGTATGTAACACTAGATCTATCTTAGTTAAATCTGAGAAAGAGTTCATTTCTAAAAAGAGTTTAAAGTTGTTCACTCACCTGCATGTTGATAAGAGCTAAATTATTAAAGCAGTAGAGTACTTTGGCTTGAAATTATCAGAGTTTTACAAGAGTGTGAAACTGATTCACCCCTCCTCTCAGTATCACAGACTAGTAGATCTTAGGGTGAAGTTGAGAACTTCAGTGTCTCTTCTCTAAAGCAATGGTAGTATCCAGTGTCAACGAAGCAAAACTCCTACAATTTTGAAGGTGATCACTCTATGGAAATAATAAATGATGCCAAAGGGTCTCTTTTTAATTATTGAAAGTGATTCTCACACCGCAATAACATGGATAAATGACCAAACGGGAAGACCCTAAAATCTTTATTAGTAATTTAGGATATTACTTGTAGAATTAAGGACTTTATTTCCTTTGTCTATCAATCTTGAAAGTTCAATTTCTTTGTAGACTTCCTAATTAAGCAAGAAATGATATGACACACCAACTTCGTTGCATGGGTGGAGGTCTCCGATTTAAGATTTAAGCTTGGAGGTGATAGCAATTCCACTATTGCTTTTTGTGTATTTCGTGGAGAGAGAGAGAGTGCATTTGCCTTTTTTGTGTTTTGTTTTGTATTGGGTTACGACGTAGTATTGTATAGAGCCTTTTGTTTAGGAAATAAGGATTTTGTTTATTTTGGTGAATCTTGCACCACATTTATAACGATAATATATTATCTCTGGACGTTCAAAAAAAAGTGTAAAATGAGAACTCGTGAGCTCGTGTGTTGTGTGACTGTGTAAAGGTGGTCAAGTGACTATCAAATGATTATGAGAAAAGTTAGGTGACCTTCTAATTGTTAAGAAAGAGAGCTAGAGTTTGCTTAAGTGACCAACAATTATTAGGCTCTAATCTTGACTTGTGAAGAAGATTGAAATAATGGATTGTGAAATACCCAAAAGAGAGTTTGGAAAGTGGATGTAAGCTTCATGATAAGTCAAACCATAATATATTTCTTGTGTTGATATCTCTCTTTAAACTCTCTATATTATTATTCACAAACATGCACAGCTATTGTTTATTCAATTTGTGTTTGAATATTTATTTGCACATGAATTACGCACGATCCACAAGTTAAGTGCACACGCACATGTACACACACATATTTTATAACCTAATGTACTCTTCTCTAGGGTTGCCATAAAACCAACAATGGAAACTAAGAACAACATTAGAGCCTAAAGAGCTGGGCAACTTGTTTAGCCTCTTCTTCTCAAGTGTAGCTGATAGCCAATATGTTATTCACAATGCCCTGTGAACTTTAGACAAACATATCCCATTATTGCAAGAGATTTGAGGTGACAAGCAACCCTTAAAGGTAAATCTTTTTTGGACTGCTTTTTGGATCATGACTTACAATTTTCCTCAATGTGATGAAAGGGTCTACGGTTGTTGCCGTAGGAAATTCAGGGGGATCCTTCATGGCTGTGGACAAAATTAATTTTTGGCAACAGGGAATTTTTTTATGGTTCCCAGAACAGTTTGATGTATGGAATTGATTACTGAAGGGGATGAAAGTGAAATAGTAAAATAGCAATTTCTATAAATCTCGTTCAAGGATAAAAAATTGTTGATGCAATTGCTATAACTCTGAGCATCTTAAACTACAGAGGTGATCCAAGCTCTCAAAAGTACTTGGTTATTGCTACACCAGCTCTTTGTAATCATTTTTGGCTTATTAGCCTGGTTACACCAAAACCTCCTATTTGTTGATAAAGATGAGGTAGGGGCTATATCAATCGCAAGTGTGATGTACTGGGTGGTTAGTCTTATCGAGTCCAAAGAGAAATGTTGGCTTATTTAGCCTGACATATATGACCACACACCCTGTTGGTCAATGTTACTTTGTATATTCACCTTAATTATGGGACCTCCCTTGTGTGCGTATCACTACCAAATTAAGTATTTAGAGGACCCTTGAAGGCCCCAAGCTTAATTTGCAGCCATGTGTGCCAAGGCTTGTGCGAAGCCTTGTGCTAAGGATCATGAGAAGAAAGTGCTCTACCGCTGGATACTCATCGGAGCTGGGGTTTTGGTTCTCACGGTGGCCACGGCGATCTTCCTCGTATGGCTGATTCTACGGCCAACAAGTCCTCATTTCACCCTCCAGGACACGACTCTCTACGCCTTCAATCTTTCACAGCCGAACTTCCTTACTACGGTCATGCAAGTCACCGTATCCACCAGGAACCCCAACAGCAGGATCGGCGTATACTATGCCACAATAGATATATACGCCTCCTATCGCAACGAACGGATAACGTTGACTACCAAGCTGCCTTCGGGGACATACCTGGGTGAAAAGGACATTTGCGTTTGGTCTCCATTCTTGCATGGCGATTACGTGCCACTGTCTCCAAATCTAGCTTCTGCCCTCGGCGAAGACCTGAATGGAGGGATGGTACTAGTGGAAATCAAGGTCTCTGGGCGGCTGAACTGGAAGGTTGGCACATGGATGTCAGGAAAGTATCATCTGAACGTGAGGTGTCCGGCATATATTACATGTGGTAGGGGGTCTAATGGCGGCACTATTCAGTTTCGGATCAAGTATCAGCTTGTGAGGGACTGCTATGTGGATGTTTAAGCAACTGGAATGGCTGGGTCATAAGTTATTTACTGTCGTTTTTTCCTTTTAAATTTCTTGGCTCCTTCCTAAGAAAGCAACTCATGTCTTCTTTCTCTGGACGTCCGATATTTTGCTAATGTACAAGTTTATAATTGAGTTTCAATATCTCTCGATTGCTTTCGCGTGCAGTTTTTAGAAATACCAATAAAATGTTCTGGAACCTATTGACATTTGATGTCTATAATCTATAGTTTGATTCTTGCTTTTCCAATTTCATCTTTCTGCCATATGACGACAATTTCTTGTCCTAAACTTAAGGACCTGGTGAAATATTAAGAAAAAAGGACCGGCTGACTTGGCCTTTAAATAAGACAGAGGTAGCAAAATCTCTTCGAGTTTATTTGTTTTCTGTTCATAAACAGATCTACCATTAATCCACAGAATTGTGCAAGATAGATTTCTTCTTAATCGCTTTCATTTTCCTATTTAGAGACTTAATTAATTGACAAACTTTTTATTGTTTTACTTGAAGTTGTACATCAAGATGGGTGTTTTTTTTTTTTTTCTATCGTCTGTCAAGATGGTCTTACATTATCTCTTTACATTAAGTTGGATTACTTTTGTACTGATGATCATGACCTGCATGGAATCAATTTAATGCGTTTAAACCGGTTCGCACCTTGTATTATTTTAATTATTAACTATACATTTTTAGTTTATTAATGCATAATCACAATTAACATGAGACCACAATAAAATTGACCATGTCCATATCCATGTGATGAACTCTTCAATTTAACCACTATTGTCGAGAAGAATTTGTTAAATAGACTTTCTGCCAGCGTATATTTTGGATCCTGTTCCATTACAACAGTACACCCCACCGGTGACACAATGTATATTCTCTAGATTAGAATCAGTAGGCCAAGTCATTTAATCATTTTCTTTTGAAGTAGTAATCAATAGGCCAACTTGATTTCCGTAACCCTACTTTCACCCAATAAATAATGGAGAAGAGATACATTACTCGCAAGCGAATCAATTGGGTGGCCACATTGAGATTCAAGATTTCTTTAGCACATTGGACTGCTCGTGTTAGGTGAGATGTAATTCCTTGAGTCATAACAGCGATATCATGAAAATGTTAGATTTTTAATTGTGAGGTCATTAAGGGAATCCATTAGTGTATCTTCGCTTCTAATCCATGAGAGTTGCATTATACATATGAAATTCTTCGCCAGCTTTCGCTTGCCCATGTGCTTGGCAGTACTTGCCATGTGCAGGTTGGTTGTCTCATTGCCTGCTCAGCCAATTTCATACGGTAGACCCCAATCAATAAAGTCTATATTCTACTAGAGTCGTATTCAGACTGGGTTGGCACTCGGGGGTTGATGTTTTTCCCATAAATGTAGACTGCATCCCAAAACTATGTTGCACTTGGTCAACGTGGAGAAATGCTACCTTTAATCTTAATTAACCGAAAAATTGGTCAGAGAGTACAAAATTGCGAAGATGGACCAGAAGCAAGGGAAGTACGAGGAAGGATGAGGAAATTAGTATCTTCTCGTTATGTATTTCAATATTGCACTATGTAGTAAATACTTGCCTTTTCACTTCTATAGTATATATTTTAACATAATAATAATAATAATAATATGATATAATTAATTTATTAATTTTTATTGATATCATATTATTATTACCTAATTTAATTACCAAATTATAATGAAAAATATCCATTTAAATAGTAAGAGAACTTAGACGAAGGTTATTGTATTGAATTGTACTGTATTTGTACTAAAAAAAACTAATTTCATCTAATATATTTAAGAGTTTTAAAAATTATATTTATTTTTTATTTAAGTTTATTAAACACATTAATTATATTAATTAAATTTGATCCAAATTAATCATTTTCATTAAGTATAGCCATAAATTAGTTATTTACACACTATATGATAAATATATCTCCTTCTCACTATTATGTCATTAAATTTATTAATGTTAAATAAGTTCTATTTTAGAAAAAGTTAAAAAATTAATAAAATAAAAATTATTTTAAATATTATAAAAAAGAAAAAAATAACTTAAATATTTAAAAATATTTTTATTTTTTTATTTTTTTAAATTAAAATTTATATTATATTAATAAATTTAATAATATGATAATTAAAAAATGCATTTATTATATAATAAGTGAGAAACTGTCATATAATTATATTTAACAAAAAATATTTATATACATTAAATTTAAATAACAAATCAAACATGTTAGTAAATTTAAAAAAATGAAGTAAATATCATTATATAAATTCTATAACATAGTGAATAAAATTAATTTTTTTTGTCAATTTATATCATGATAATATGTTGTTGCATTTACTTTATTCATATAAAATTTTGTTCTACAGTATTTTTCAATATGTTTTTATCAACTAGTTTGTTATTTGTCAATGCTGGTTTTTCTTTTTAAAATTAACAACCATATTAACTTTATTAGTTACAATCATTTTAGTTATTAATTTTTTTTTATATAACTTTGTTGCGGTTGTGAATAAAATAATTAAGAAACTAATTAAACTACTTGCAAATCATGCGAAAAAAAAAACTCACCTATAATATATCAAAACATTCATGTCCAATAATGTTTTCTGGGTATGAAAATAAAATTTTATTATTATTAATCTATGTGTACTTGACATTTGGAGAATAACTTTTTTGCATAAATTCATGAATTTAGAGTTTTTGGTCAAAAAATGAAATTCATAGATTGGAATGAACATACAGGCAAAAAAACAAAAGAAGACAATTGACCTTCCACACTTGACACTCGAGAATTAAGATAAACTGAAAGCTCTTCCAATGGCAAGCAGAAAGAAGCTCATGTTGTCTTATTCAAAGCCTTCGTAGTAATAACAACTTGAAATTCTAATAATTTAAATTTAAAAGTTTGTTGTCACAAAATTTGATATATTTAAATTTTAATTAATACAAAATTTAATGTATCTAAAATTCACTAATTTCTACATTGAGTATATCTAAAATTTGATATATTATAAACCTAAAACAACACCCACTTGAATCCGACCGTTTGGCATTTGGTTCCTATAGGCAATCTGATTAACGGTAAGTGACTATAACGTAAATTCGCTTTCATTTACATTAAAAATGAATTGCACCAGCCCCGCTCACCCTGTCTCTCTCCCTTTTACCGTAGCTTCTCCTCTTGCGTATCCGCTGGACAACCTTGTCGTCTCTCTTCTCCGGCCAAAGCTCCGCCGCTCAATTCAAACCCTAGATTTACAATTCCACTGGCCCCTTGTCCAATCATTCCGCGTTTCAATATTTAACGGCCGGTTCAACCCTCGCCTGTACTCTTGAAAGTAATATTTCTAATTTCCTTAATTGACTGAAAGAAACAAGAAATTAACGCAATTATATTTGATAATATAACTTCATCGTTGTCACAGCTTCTTTGTTGGTCTATGGTGTGAAGGGAGAGGGGTAGCGGAATACAAATTGCCAAAAGACCTCTTCCACTTTTTTGAATCTGTGAGAAGTTGAATGAATAACAAATTTAACAACTTAAACAATTATACAAGAACACGCCGATCTTTTACATAAAAAACCCTTTAAAGTAAAAAAAAAAAAACCACAGGACATATTGGTCAAGAAATCAACTTCACTATAATTAATAAGTAAATACAACAGAGATATACAACCTCAATTACATCAATCAAATTAAACAAACTCAATTTGAACTAAAATGAGAGACCAAATGAGTTAACTAACATAAAAGACATTTTTTGTCAATAATATTTCAACAATCAGACCTCCAAACAACAGCCCAACCGTTCAAGATGAACTTTCAGATGTCCCTTACTAGCTAGTCAAATTTCAGCTCAATCAAATAACAGATTAATATTGATCTACACGCTTCATCTATACTTCTGCAATAGAGAGAACAGAGCATTACCAGAAACAAATGATCACAATTTGAGATAACAAACTGCCCTTTCAAAATGCCAAATCACGATCCAACCGTTCAGAATCAAGATATATGTGTCCTTAATCAACTGAACAAATTACAACTTGATCGAACTACAAACAGCCTTCTGATTATAAGGTTGATCGAAACTGTACGTAGAATAACTTCTCAAAGTATAAACCACGAAATGTAAATTAGAATCCACACTTACCGTCCACCAAATTTGATCTCCACCATTCAAAATGAAAAACAAAAGAGTCTCTATCCCTTAGAAATATTTTAGCTAAATCGGATAAGAATCACCGTTGGATTTTGAAAAGAATGATTAATACTCTTACTAAATTCTCTACCCTATTTTTTGCTTTTTTTTTTCCCAGCCAACAGCCTCTCTCTCAATTCTCTTAACCTAATCTTAATGAGCATTAAGTCAACTTTTTTTTTTTTTTAAGTTTCCCACGTAAGAGGGATACCTAACAATTCTCCCCCTCTTAATTACGTACAGGTATTAACCATCTCAGTCAACAAACAACACAATTCAAAATTTCCTCTTGGCAATACCTTTATTAACATATCAACAATATTATCATTCATTTGAATTTTTTCAAGTGCTAGTTGTTTAGAATCAAGAGCATTTCATATCCAATGATACCACACATCAATATGCTTTAATCTAATATGAAAAGTCGGATTCTTACCAAAATGGATTACACTCTGGCTGTTACAATACAACACATACTTTGATTGCTCAAAGCTAAGCTCCTTTATGAATCTTTTCATCCAGATTAACTCTTTAACTGCTTCAGTTATAGCAATGAACTCTGCTTCTTTAGTTGATAATGCAATGCATTTTTGCAACCGAGATTGCCAACTAACTGCTCCTCCTATCTTAAGTGATTGATATGCCAAGGATCTTCTTTGCTCATCCTAAATCCCAAAGTAATTTTTGGGAGGAGTTGAAAGGATTGAAAAATAAATTTGATGGCTGGTGGTGTATAAGGGGTGATTTTAATACAACACTGATAAAAAATAAAAGAGTAAGAGTCATAAATGATAGGAAGGCAATCTAAAATTTTAATAACTTTGTGTATGATATAAGCCTTGTGGACTTATCCTTACAAGGACGTAGATATACTTGGTGCAACTTACAAGTGGAGCCCTTTATGAGTCGAGTGGACATATTTTGTATGAGAATTAAATGGCTGTAAGAGGTACCGAATTTGAAATAATAGGGTGTTTTGTGCTCCTTTTCTAACCATGTAGGAGTTTGTTTGGGGACCAAGGATCACGATTGGGATCTCTCTCTTTTCTATTATTTTAACCATTGGATGGATAACAAGAGGTTACAATCAAATGTGGAGAATGTGCGGTAAAAAACATCAATAATTGGCCACCTAGGCTACATTCTAAGGGGCAGAATGCAAGCTGTAAAAAAAGTTCTTCAGTCTTAATGCAAGTAGGAAAGGTTAAATCACTAACAGGGTGTAAGAGAGGTTGAAACCAAAATTAAGCAATTAACTTTGAAGTTAGAATCACAACAACTTTCACAGATGGAGTGGACAAAGTTGGTTGAGGCCAAAGCAGACTGTTATACCATTATGAAAAAAGATGTGTAGGAATGGCACAAAAAATCTCAAACTCTAATGGCTATAAAAATATGATAGAAATTCTAAGTTCTTTTAAATCTTGACATCAAATAAAAAAAAGAAACATTAATTAAGGTCATTAAGTTTGATGATGAACTTTACTATGAACCTACTAATGTAAAAGAAGCAGTCTTTAACAAATTTAAGGACTTAATTGGTATATCCATTACTCAATGTATGGAAATGAATAAAAGTTGTTTTCATAGGTGGATAGGGCAAATAATTTGATCCTAGAGACCCCATTCACGATTAAGAAAGTACGAAAAGTAATCAAAAACTATAACAACAATAAAACTTCGGGACCGAACGAATTCAATCTTAATTTTGTCAAGTATCATTAGAAGATAATGGAGAAAAATGTGATGAGATTTGTCAGTAACTTTTATGAACATGGTAAGTTGTGTAAAACACTTCCTTCAACCTTTATTACACCGATTCCAAAGGTAGAAGCTACCACAAAAATTGAATAATTTAGATTGATCTCATTAGTGGGATGCATCTACAAGATACGAACTACAGTTCTTAGTTGAAAACTCAAAATGGTAATTAGTAGGATTGTTTGATCTGGAAGTTTAAGTAAAGACATAGGTTGTTTGATTGGGAGAAAGATTTATGCACTGAGCTCGTGTGTCTTATCTTAGTACACCGACTTATGAGAAGGGAGAAGGATAAGTTTATTTGGCATTAGGAAAGGGATAAGTAGTTCTCTGTGAACGTGGAAGGACTAAAGGTGTATAGCAAAGATGGGCCCCATTGAATGTGGAGGTTTTTGGTTGGTAATTGATTTTTGAATGTCTACCAGTTAGGGAGTGGCTAAACAAGATTGGGAATTTTGATTGGGACACCACTTGTCCATTATGTTAGAAGGTGCAAGAGTTCGTCATTCATTTGTTTCTTTGTTATCATCATACTTAGGCAGTGTAGGGTATGTATTTAAAATGGTAAGGAGTGTCATAGGTCACTCCAAGATAAATTAAGGTTGGTCAATGCCCCCGTAGGGTACATATAAGCTCAATACAAATACTATAATGATGATCATGAGCGGAATAGCAAGTATAGAAGGAGTATTATGCAGCAAAAATGAGAATATAATATGTATATTTTCTAAAGCAATAGCAGTTTCTGGTATTAATGAGACAGAACTTCTTGCAATTAAAGAAGCAGTCAACCTTTAGCATCTGAAGAATGATGAAGGCTAAGCCCTATTGATTATTAACAGTAATTTTGGAATAACTATGACATGGATAAACAAAATGGAAGGAAAACCTTTGAGACTTTTATCTATAATTAACAACATAAACAGTGTTGTCAGAGATCGAATTTTTTTTTATTTTTCAACCCTAAGAATGCAACTATTTTACAAATACTTTAGCTAAATAAGGAAAAATCAACACACTGATTTCATGGCATAAATTTGAGAGGTTTAATATACTAGCCATTTTGGATATCTTGTGTAAGAAGTTTTTGTATTTTTGCTGGCATTAAAGGTCTATTTTTTGTAGTATAGTGCAATTATAAAATTTTGTACATGTATGAATATTTCTTGAGATAAAAAAAGTGTACATGAAGCGTGCTTGTAATAAGACGGTGATGACATTCCAAGCAAAGGTATCAAAGGAGTCCAATTGGGTGGATTTAGTTTGCGTCATTAGTTTTAACCTTCAAGTTATTTGTTAGTCATACCGAATTAGAGGTAGATTGGAACATTTTCAAGTTACAAAGGATTAGTATATTAATTTTTAAGAAAACAATTTTTTATTTTATATTTAAATTCTATTATTATTTATACATGTTATATATTATAAATAAAAGTATATATTATTGTTATTATTTATATATAATGTTATTATATTATTTATTATTAAAATGTATCATATTATAATTTTTTAATTCTTTGTATATTAATTTGTATCCAAAGAATACATTTATATATATTTATATCATTTATGATATGTGTATATAAACACATTGAAACAAATAATTTAATGTTAATATAAAATATTTAAATAAATATACTAAAAGGTGTCTAATTTACGATGCTACTATCTATATGATATGTAAAAAAGAATATTAAATTTAGATAATTTTATTTTTATTTTTACAAAAAGGCTATTTACATTACTTAATCTTATAGCCATTAGATTACAATAGAGTAATATTTTTCTTACAATAAAACTTATCTTTCAAAGTAATTGATTATAAATAATAATTAAATATTATATATATTGTATAATGTATATAAATAAAATAATAAGTAAAAATATAAGAAAATATTAAATAATAAATTTCTTTTATTTTTACAAATAAATATTTATAAATTTGTTGTAAAAATAACAAAAATTTACTTTTTGTAAATAAAATTTATAATTTTTTATTTTAAAAAATCAACTCATGGGTTGAGTTATGTTCGATCTTAAATTTTTAGATCATTTCATGTTCCGATTATTTTTCAATTAAACTATTTTCAAATCAAAATATTTTTAATGAGTTTCAATTGATTTGTTAAATCAAGTTAGAATTTGATACTTCTAATTATAGAATGTAGTGGCCAATTTCTTATTTATTAAGTAAACTTGTGCTGTCGTACTATAAAAAAATTAATAATATAGTTCATAATCTTAAATGTGAGACCTTAATTATTTCTTAAACTCACATCATTGACATACATTTTCATGATCTAATAATACAGTCAGCCATAGAATCGACACCCAGGAACTAGTTTTTTTATGGCCGCCGTCAGAGACTTTCAGACCTACAGCTTTAACTCTATGTCTATTTTTGCAAGACCCGTCAGCCAACCACCAACTGTAAATTGGTTTTGTCTGACGATTTTGAAAAGCATTGATAGTATTGATGAATCATAGACTGAAGATGGCGGTGGGCTGAGGGCTGAGAATGGAGACTTGCAAGAATAAATTAGGTTCGAATTAGCACTTCAGTTCTCAAATAAGTATTTAAAACCTGAAAAGTATTTAAGAGTTTTGAGGGAGGCAAGAGTGAAATATAAGGAATCCAAAGAATGATTTATTTTCTCTTAGGCCCTAGTGGGCTTTATAATGACCTGGAAAACCCTTAGCAAATGAGCTTTCAAAGTCAACGTGACAGATGACTAGACCTGCAATATATTGCTCAATCCTAACGAAAGAGGATCGCAGATTTCGAGCCAATCGTGAATTGCAGCACTGTTGGCACTAGGGTCTGTGGAAAAACGAAATTCTCCAATTCGAGGGTCGAGTACTGTATAGTAGGAAATAAGAAAATTATATACATATATGTTTTTACAAATGAATATTTATAAGCTTTGTAATGAAAAATAGTAGGAACTTACTTTTTGTACATAAAATTCATATCTTAATTTTTTTTTATTTTGAAAAAAAAAAAGTCCAATCATACTAATTTTAGGTATCAGGTTGGATTTGATTCAAAATTTTAAGTCATTTTAGACTTAATTATTTTTTAATTAAATTTGAATCTTTTTTTTTTTTGATAAATTTGGATTCACTCGTTGAATTACATTAGAATTCGACACGTTTAATTGTAAGGTGTAGTGACAAATTTCTTAATAATTTATTGAGTGAACTTTTCTTATCATAGACTATAAATGAAATTAATAAAATAGTGCTTAATCTTGTTTATGTGATCTTCATTATGCCTTAGACTCACGTCATTGGCTCTCATTTTAATGATGTAATAATATAGTCAACTTCAGAATATATCACCGAGGAACTAGTCTTTTATGGCCGCCATTAGAAAATTCCAGGCCTACAGCTTAATTCTATGTCTATTTTTTGTATGACCGGTTAGCCAACCACTAACTGTAAGTTGGCTAAGTTTGACGATTTTAAAAGCACAGCACCAGCGGCTTTCATCCTTTAATTCCATGTCTAGTATCATTGATGAGTCATAGCCCGAAGATGAGGAGGGGGGACGGGCGGAGGGTTGATAACGGAGACTTGCAAAACAATAATAGAACAGGGGAAAGAAAAATGGGAGAAAGGAAAGTTAGAGATGAGAAAAATTGGATGAAATACTTCTTCCTTTCTGCATTTTCAAAAGGATAATGCAGAGAAGTTTTTTTTTTTTTTGAAAAATGGTCAGAAATTAACAAAAAATAAAATAATATCTATTGTAATTTTAATTTTGTCTAAATATTAAAATTGATGCATATTAATAAGAAAATTTCATACTAATAAATTGATTATTTTATAAATTAAGAGGAGAATTAATATTTTGACTTTTAATTTTAAAAAAAAAATTTAGTAATCGCATCTTTTGTTTTTTCCTTCATAAAGTTTTACACTTTTTCTTAAGATTTAAACTAGAAACCTCTAAAATACTTAGATTATTAATTGATGTTGCACCACTGTAACAGTTACCATTTATGAAATATAAAAGACAAATCATTAAATTACATATTTTAATTCATAATTTTTTAAATATTATGTTATATGTCTTGATAATATAATTTAAAAAAATTATTAACTGAACACTTAATATGATATAAAAAATTAAACTTTTTAAAATGTAATTCTAATACAATTAGTTGAAATGTCTTTATTAAATTTTTTTATTATTCATTTAACTTTTAGTAACTTTGTTTTACTTTCGTTACTTTATTTTTAAAGCATAACAATCATAGTTATCAAATTCGGTCTAATCATCGACCTGACAAAGAAACAGGGTTACAAGGTGATTAGTGTAATCATCAAGGCAATGGTCAAATCTCACATGTGATTGAAAAATATAATAATCATAATAATAATAATAAAATTAAATTAAATTAACACTTATTGTATTAATGTCTTTTTAAAATAGTAAAAATAATTTATTTTTTAATAATTTTCTAGAAAGTTAACAAATTATAATACTTGTATAAATTCTAATTTATCACATAAAAGACAGACTCTTGCAGAAAAAAAAAAAACGGAAGGGGGGAGTGGGGGCAGAGGCCTTTCCATGATAAGACAGAATATACGATGCTACAAATAATCGAAGAACACAAAGAATAACTGACCAAAAAAAAAAACAAAAGGAAATGACCCTATGCAGGGGGGACCTACCAAACACAGAGTGAAATGACCACAATAACGAGAATAACTGCCGAATTTCAGCAGAAGAAGGCTATTTTGGTCATTTCACCTTTAGTCAGATCAGCGCCTCCTTTCTGGGAGGTCAAGAATTTTGTGGGGGGAGTGAGTCAAAGTGTTGGGAGTGACTGGTCAGTGAAGTGAGAGAACGGCGCCTCCAAAAAGATTGATGGATTCTTGTAGGTTCAGCAGTCCAAATTAAAAACAAAAGTTCAGGTTATGTATTATATATTATTACTCATGTTGTAATTTATTTTTTAAAGAATTTATATATCTCCGTGTCTATGTCATTTTGTGTTTTTTTTTTTTTTAATTCACATACTCCGTATCCGATATATGATGGGGTTGTAGCTTCCCGAAGGGCCTCAACTGCCACCAGTAATTAGAAAAAGATGTACATCCAAATTATTAATTGTGTGTATGTCATTTTGTCTATCTTTTTAACTTATTTTAATTAGAATATTTATTAGCCCCACTAATTTGATCCATTTGACCCCCCCCCCTTTTTTAATTTTGTTGTCGGCGGAATTTAATATTTTTTTTTTTTTTTAAGTGGCTGTCTTTTGAGGGCACCAGTCACCTCTATAAAAGGCTGCTAATAGGAAGCACGTAGTTCACCATTCTAAAGATCAATTGAACCCTTCTCGTCTACTGTAATCATGGAGCTTCAATTTCCTTCATGGCCTCTCCTATTCACATTCATCCCCACCTTGCTCATGATAGCACAAATTGTAATGCGAACAATATTCGCTAACCGAAAACCAATCCCAGGGCGATGGAGACTACCTTTAATAGGAAACCTGCACCAGCTGGGTCCACTGACCCATATCTTCCTCAGAGATTTGGCTAGAAAACATGGACCCTTGATGCATATACAGCTTGGCCAAGTGTCTACTCTTGTAGCTTCTTCACCAGAGATTGCCAAAGACATTATGCATACCCATGATCTCAAATTTTCCGACAGACCCATTATGTTTGCTCCGCATATCTTATCATATGGTTCTATTGGCATCATCTTTTCACAATATGGTGACTACTGGAGACGGCTACGCAAAATTTGCATGGTACAGCTTTTGAGCATCAAACGTATCCAGTCTTTTCGATGGATTCGGGAAGACGAAATCTCGAATGTCATCAAAACCATATCTCTAAATATCGGAACACCGATCAATCTGAGCAAGATGATACGTTTTGTCAAATATGGCATCACTGTGAGGGCAGCATTCAGTAAAAAATCCACAGACGTAGAACCATTCATATCGCTCGTCATGAAATTTGTAGAGATGGGAGCAGGTTTCGGCCTTTTGGATGCCTACCCTTCGATTGCGCCGATAGTTGGCGTTACATTAAGGCGTAAAGTTGAGGAATTGCATCAACAACTTGATCAGATACTAGAAGACATCGTACGTGAGCATAAGGAACGAAGGATGACGACAAGGACTGGCGCTGACAATGCAGAAGAAGCCCATGAAGATCTAGTTGATGTCCTTTTAAAGCTACAAGCCAGTGATCTTGATTTCGCTCTTCCTAACAACAGCATCAAAGCCGTCGTCTTGGTTCATACGTTATCTTAATTAATTAGAACTCTGATATTAGCCTTCTCTCTCTCTCTCTCTATCTATATATATATATATATATATATATATATTGACTCACATCATCAAGTTCTATAAATCCTATTCTAAAAATAAAAGTAAAATTATGAACATATGTTAATAGACTTTTTAAGATTTATTTCAATTTTAGTATAAATATAAAAATAATAAAAATAAAGGAGATATTAATTGAACACAATAAAAATTATATATCAAAATTCAAATGAATTTGTTTAATAAATTTGATTGTACTTTTTCTCTAATTTGATTAATGTTAACTAGCAAAGTAGTCCTCATTCACTGCGATCTTGCTTCTTAGTTGTAGAAAAGATGACCTTATGAGCCAAAAAAATGGTTATTTTAATCAGATAATAGTTAAGAGTGTTCCTTTCTATTTGCAATACCTGGCCAAACGAATTACAATTATGACGTAGTTTATTTTATTTCAAGGGTTAGCTCAATAAATAAACATAAAAAATGACTTGGAGCTGAGGTGTTATTTAGCTTACAGAAGCAGCCACTCCACAAAAGGAAAGGAAGGATATGCATGAACATTAAGACTCTTAGCCAACCCCAGAATAAATGTAGTGCACCGAAATGTTTTTTCCTGTTATTTTCCTTTGAGATTGGCCTTTTTCTGATTTTGTAAACAGTGAACTATGTCATCCATCTCAACCCAAAGACTCAAATTCAATACCCGTTTTCAGGAAATTTTCGCTGGAGGCAGTGACACGGCTGCACTAACAGCAACTTGGGCAATGGCAGAACTGCTAAAGAATCCAAAAATGATGAAAAGGGCTCAAGCTGAGGTAAGAGAGGTCTTTGGCAGACAAGGAAATGTGCATGAATCAGGCATCCATGACTTGCAATTTCTGAAATTAGTGATCAAAGAAACTCTGAGGTTGCATCCTCCTTTGCCTTTGATACCAAGGAATTGTCGTGAAAATTGTACGATCAATGGCTACGAGATACCTGCAGGGACCAGAGTCACCATTAATGTATGGGCAATAGGAAGAGACCCCAAGCATTGGAACGAACCTGAAAGGTTTTGGCCAGAGAGATTTCTTGATGGTTCTATTGATTATAAGGGGCTAGACTTTGAGTACATTCCATTTGGCTCTGGAAGAAGGATATGCCCTGGTATATCTTATGGCCTAGCTAACATACAGCTGCTACTTGCACAATTTCTCTACCACTTTGATTGGGAACTCCCTGGTGGCATGAAAAATGAAGACCTGGACATGGCAGAACAACCAGGACCCTCAGTTGGAAGAAAAGAAGACCTGATATTGATTCCGATACCTTATCAAGGTGTCCATGCTTAATATAGCAGCTAAACTGCTACAATCTAGACGCATATATATGTGTGTATGTAATATAATAAGAGAATTGATATTTACAGATAGATTTTGGCTCCATACACTCAAAACTGTAGCTTTTGATGTGTATGGACTGAAAAATTATATGTAAATAACGATTCTCATGTAATAAATCCATTATAATTAATCTAATAATAAAAGTGAATTTAAGATTTTGTGAATTAGACACATAATTTTATATGTAAATCTCTATAAATACATTCATAGGAAATCAAGGGAATCTAGTACAAGTAATCCCAAATTTTTCTAAAATGAGATTTATCATCATAATTCATGTATAATAAAACTGAACAAAAATCTTGCTATTATTCATTAGATGGTTTTTGTTTTTGCTTTTGTTTTCTTTTTTCTTCACCATTAAGCCTCCCTTATAAAAAAATAAAAAAATAAAATAAAGAGTGCCATGCCTTTGGATCATAATTTATCCCACTTGCTTCCTTACCTCTTGGCCCCCACGGTCTTCTTTCCCATGCATGTATGCTAATGGTGCTCACCGTTGGGAAACTTACACAAAGGAAAAGTCTCATTGCCAGTTTGACTCATGACTTGCAACGATATTAATGCATGCATTGAACGTATAATTGAGTGCATTAAATGGTATTACTTTTGCGTCAAATGAACTATAGTATGCATTTTCTTTAACTTGTGTTAAAATTACGACCGTTCGAGAATAAAATGCATATAATCATGTACTTGATATGAGTGCCACCATGCTATGTCATTAATTCAAGTAAAATTCATTATACGATAAATAATGATTGTGTTCAGATCATATACATGTAATAATGTGCTTCATACATGCAGCATATTGTTTGATGCACCTCATTATTTGTTCAAAAAAATCCACTATGGTTGCAGGCCATGACTACAGTTATAAGGCAAAACATATAGTTAAAATATTTATTTAAATATAGATTTTATTTAGTATCACTACATATCATCTCTCTCTCTCTCTCTCTCTCTCTCTCTCTCTCTCTCTCCCTCACCCTCATCTTCTATTGTCACAAGCATGAGCCATCTAATGTAAAGGACAAAAATCAAGACAAGTTATTGGAATATTTCCTTGTTTATCAAGGTGTTTGTTATGAATGTCAAAGATGTGATTAAATTTAGTTTCCTTACTTAGGTGTCTAATTTTGTATCTATCATGAATCTAAATTAGTAAAGTAAGAAAATTAGATTGTAAATTAGTTAGAACTTTTCCATTTTTATGTACAATTTTTCTATAAAATGATTGTAAATCAAAAGTAAAAAATAAAAAATATACATCTTTACCCAATTCTGCATGGTATCAAAGTCATTTTTGTCTATACAAATTTATTATTCTATTTATACAAAAAAATTCATTTTTGTCTCTCAAATTCTTGTTATGTCAAAAATTACTTCTGATTCCCTAACTAATACACTTACATCATCCACTACTATCAGTAAATTATCTTATTCTGAAAACCATTCTATCCAGATTAATAGAATTAGGCTAAATGGTGACAACTTCTTACATTGGTCTCAATCTATACGCATGTATCTATGGGGGAGAGGAAAGATGGGTTATATAACAGGTGATACAAAGGAATCAGTTGCTACAAATCCCCTACATACAATCTGATATACTAAAAATTCCATGGTTATGACATGGCTTGTGAATTCCATAGAGGAGAATATTAGCTCCAACTACATATGCTACCAAATAACCAAGGAACTTTGGGAAAATGTGAATCAGATATACTCTGATTTAGGTAATCAATCCTAGATATTTGAATTAAACTTGAAGCTTAGTGAAATTAAGCAAGGAGATGAATCTGTTACCAAGTACTTCAATCAGTTAAAACGAATAAGGCAAGAATTGGACTTGTTCAATGACTATGAGTGGAAATCCACTAAAGACAATAACCACTTCATGCAAGTAGTGGAAAATAATTGAATCTACAAGTTCTTGGCTAGCCTTAATGTTAAATTTGATGAAGTAAGAGGGCGTATCCTTGGAAAACAACCATTGCCACCAATTGGTGAGGTATTTTCAAAAGTTAAAAGGGAGGAAAGCTGAAGGAGTGTTATGCTAGGAAAACAGGGTGTCATGATTACCCTTGAAGGTTTTACCTTGGCCCTCTAAAGTATTTCCTAGAGATGGAGTTTGTAATATAAAAAAAAAAGGTATATTTGTTAATCAATGTAAATATATACTTGATTTACTTTGTGAAACAAGTGTATTTGGATGTAAGGCAATTGAAATTCCAATCAAGCCTACATAATGCTTTAACTTGCCAAACCTGAATAAGTGAACAATAGGGAGCAGTATCAAAGACTTGTTGGAAACCTAATTTATATATCTCACACTCATCTAGTTATATCTTTTGCAATAGTTGTTATGAGTTAGTTTATGCATTCACCTAGACGAGAGCACTTTGAGGCTACATATAAAATTTTGAGGTATCTAAAAGAGATTCCTGTAAAAGGATTATTGTATAAGAAACAAGGAAATCCACAAGTTGAAGTTTACAATGATATTAACTGGACAAGAGATACTATAGATCAAAAATCAATGTCTAGTTACTGTATATTTATTAAAGGGAACTAAGTGACTTGGCAAAGTAAGAAGCAAAATGTAATAGCTAAAACTTGTGCAAAAGTAGAGTTTAGATTAGTTGCATAGGATATATATGAAATACTATAGATTAAGAGATTATTGGAAGAATTGAACACCTCAAACCCTTTACTAACAAAAGTTTATTGTGACAACAAAGCCATAATTTTAATTGCTCATAATCTAGTTCTTCATAATAGAACAAAGCATGTGAAGGTTAATAAACATTTCATCAAGGAAAAAATTGAGAAAGGATTGATTTGTATGACATGTCCCTACTGCAAAATAAGTTGCAAATATACTCACTAAAAGATTACCAAAAAGGCACTTCAACAATTTGATTAGCAAGCTGGCAATAGAAGATATCTACAAATTAGCTTAAAAGCAAGTGTTGAAAATGTCAAAGATGTTATTAGATTTAGTTTCCTTACTTAGGTGCATAATTTTATGTTTGTAAATTAGGAATTGATTTAGAACTAATTTGGTTAATGATCTAAATCAGTAAAATAAGAAATTAGTTATAATTTTTCCATTCCTATGTACAATTTTTCCTATAAAAGGATTGTAAATCAAAAGTAAAAAATAAAACAAAAAATATACATCTTTACCCAATTTTGTAGTATTTTACTCACAAAATTTTAATGTCATTCAAATCCTAAATTATCTACTAAATCATTTTTTATTCTATTCAATCCTATATGTCATCATTTGTTTCATCCCATAAAGTAAAAAGTAATGAAAACTTAAACCAACACTTAACCCAAACAAGAAATCAAGTTGTTAAAGTACTAATTTAATCATAGGTGAGTTAGAAATACACTAATCTAAATCTTTTGTACTAAGAACTAGTATACAATAAAGCAAATCCATTCATTAAATGATACATTATTCAATGTTGAAAAGAGATTTAACAAGAAAAGGAATTATTAATATGTCAAGAAACTTTGAAAACTAATAACCAAGTACTACCTTGATCTCACTATAACGGCTACTTTGATTTTTTACAATGGTAACACTCATCCTTCTTTATATATGTCTTTTGTATAGCAAACATGGCACACCAAAATTCTTTACTTTGCTATTGTATTTTTAAGTTTAGAAAGAAAAGTAAAAAAAGAGTTATGTAAGTTGACAAAAAAAAAAAAACATTGGTAAAAGTAAGAGAAAGTGTGAAAAAGTAAAAGGTGTTCTAAATGTAGAATGAGAACTTATGAGCTTGTTTGTTATGTAAAGGTGATCAAGTGACTACCAAGTGATTGTGAGAAAGGTCAGGTGACCTTTTAGTTGTTAAGAAAGAGAACTAGAGTATCTTAATGTAGGGTTTGTTCAAGTGACCAACAATTATTAAGGTTTAATCTTCATGTGGGAAGAAGATTAAAATAATAGATTATGAAACAACCAAGAAAGAGTTTGGAAAGTGGACATAAGATTCAAGATAAATCGAACCATAATGAATCTCGTGTTAATCTCTCTTTCCCTAAAATTCTCTATATTATTATTCATAAACACACTTAATAACTCTTGTCTGTTCAATTTGTATTTCTATATTTATTTGCACATGAATTGCACATAATCCACAAGTTAAGTACACACACACACATATATATATTTTTAATGACCCTATTGACTCTCCTTTGAGGTTGTTTTAAAATCAACAATGGAAACTAAGAACAATGTTAAAGGCTAAAGAGTTAGATAACAACTTGCTTAGCCTCATCTTCTCAAGTGTAGCTAATAGGCAATATGTTATTGATAATGCCATCATGCATATTAGACAAACATATCTCATTATTGTAAGAGAATTAAGATGACAAGCAACCCTCAATGGTAAATCTTTTCTAAACTCCTTTTCAAATCATGACATATAATTTTCCTCCCAATGTGATAAAAAGGTCAATGATTATTACCCAAGGAAATTTAATGGGATCCTTCAAGATTGTTGATGAAGTTAATTTTAGGTAATAAGGAAAGTTTTTATGGTTTTGAGCACTATTTGATATATGGAATCGATTAGTGAAAAGGAAAAAAGTGAAATAATAAAATAACAATATTTTATGAATTTTGTTTAAGTACAAAGAATTGTTGATATAATTGTTATAACTTTGAGCATCTTAAACCATAAAGGTAATTCAAGCTCTTTAAAGTACATAAACATGATTTTAATCTTAATTGTTGCTACATTAGCTCTTTGTAATCATTTATGCCATATTAACCTATGTAACATCATTTTCCAAATTATAACAAAGGTAATTGCTAATAGGCTAAACTTCTTCCTCTCATAGATTATTTTAAAGTCTCATAATGCATTTATATTGGGATGCTTTGTCAACAATAATATACTTATTACCTTTAAAGTCTTTCAGTATATGAAACATAAATATAATGGCAAGAAGGGACATATGGCACTAAAATTTAACATGAGCAAAACATAGGACCACGTTGAATGAATTTTCTTAGAAGCAAACATAAGTAAACTAGGATTTGCTATTAACTAAGTTAATCTTATGATGAATGTATAACCAATTTTTCATATTTCACTAATTTTCAAATCTACTTTGAAGGAACCCTTTATTCCTTCCAAGGGCATATGTCAAGGAAATCCATTATCACTATACTTATTTTTGTTATGTACCAAAGGACTATCATCACTTATAGAGATTGATTGCCCAAGATATGTTTCATAATTTGCATATTTTTTGCTAAGTACCATTTATTTCTCATTTTATTATTATTTGTTTTTCATACTACAACCTTATGTTCGCTACAAGTTATTTGTTAAAGTGTTAAAAACAAACAAATCCTTTCTCAATATAAAAAAGCATTAGGACAAAAAGTTAATTTACAAAACATAAAGCTCTTTTTTGGCCACAATGTACACAATAATATAAAAATGGCAATTCAAAATTGTTTAGGAATTATAATAGTACAAAGTTCTCAAAAATACCTTGGTTTACCAATACTTATTAGCTATTTAAAGAGGAAAGTTTTTACTTTGATTGTGGACAAAATTCAAAAAAATATATATTTAGTGATTAAAAGGAAACCTTTTTATTGAAGCAAGATAAAGAAATTCTTCTTAAGGCTATGGTTCAAGCCATTACTATGTATATTATGAGTTGTTTTTTAGCCCTTTATAACTTGATTTGACATTTAAATGTCTTTAATAGAGTGAGACATTTTTTATAGCAAGATTGTAAAGGTTTTCTACATTTAAAAGATATATTAGTTTTTTTAAAAAAATTCATTTTAATATTATTTATACTTTATATTATGAGGTAAAGGAAACCATTAATCATGCTTTGATTTTTTGTTTGAGAGCCTTTACCATACGGTTTCTTAGTCTTGTGGGCCTTTGTGTTAAATATGAGATGTAAGTAACCTTTTAAAATTGGTTTGAATCCATGATGGCTATGACTAAGGAACAGGTTTCATAATTAGTAGCAATGCTTGCTCAATTAACTTAGAAAAGTTAGGAACTTAAAAGTGATAAAGTTAAAGATCTCTCATCTAGTGATGTGATACATGTTGAAAAAAGTTTTAGATTATATTGAAAATTGAAAGATTTTTTTCAAATTGTATATTTGATGTTGCTTTCTTCAAAGCAAAATTTACTCTCATAATGATGTAAACAAATTACATTTAATTTTCTCATAAAATAAAACAAAATACACTTTATTGTAGTTTGTACTACTAAAATCATGTTTTTGAAAAGTTTATGTATTATTTAAAATTGTTGTACTAGGAAATAACATTTTCCTACATGTTCTCTTTTTTTACTAAAGAAAAACCATTAGATATATGTATATGTATATGTATATAATAGCGTAAAGGTTATTTGGCCAAGAAGAATGTTTCTTAGTACCAATAGACACAACCATTTTAATGCATTTTTCCATAAAAGGAAATTTTTAATAAACCCCAAATAAACTAAATAATATGTCTAATTTTTATTTTTAAAAATATTTCAACAATCCTTTACCATTTTCAAAAAATTGAAAATATGATCAATTCTTTGTAATTTTGAAAATTAAATTCAAAAGAAAAAAATATCTTACAAATTGAATCTTTATATAGTAAAAAATACATTACAATAAGTTTGAATCATATGATAGATAAATTTTACACTAACTATTTTTAGTGATAAGTTATAAAACCAATTCATACAAGTGATTATATAACATTATATTTTTTTTAATTAATTGACACATTAAAGGTCATTAGGCTTATATCTTTTTCATTAATGTTTTAAAACTAAGTCATTTAGTTTATCAAATATTTTATATTCATATAGATAGATTGGGGTTCTCATTATAAAGTATATTTTAAGTTTGTTAAAAGTGTTAAAAGCTTGTCTTCCCAATTTAATTGTAAATACCAAGTATTATGCGACCTTGAAATAGAAATAATTTAGATAATACTTCAATTGCATTGATAATATATTTTAACTTATTAAACTTAAGATTTAATGATAAATAAAGCCTTCAATTAAGGTCCTATCAAGGAGAATTTATAAGTATGAACTTAATCCATCCCTTTTGTGTCTTCTTAAACAAAATTTTTGTCAACTCTTTAATTTCATTGATTAATCAATTCACATGAATACATCTTTGATCAAGTAATTAAGGTTTTAACCTTTTACTAAAAAGGTTGTAAGTTCAAATTTTATTATATACAACCTTTTCTGTTTTGTATAACTGACTTTTTAAAAGTCATGTCTATTTATAAAGGGATAAATAACCACATAATTCCTACTTAATAGCTTATCCTTTCATTTGGAAGGGCATGGATTCTAAATCCATATGTTGCTCTTTTTATGGTATAATTTCTAGTGATTGTGTCTCTTTTTAAACTCCTTTTTAATTAGAGTTCAAATATATAAGACACAACCTTTTAGTTGTTTATTTTTAAAAGACATTTATATAAATATAAAGTTACCAAACCAGAGTACTGCACTCACATGAACGCATGCATGTATTAGTGAAACGACTTATACCATACATGACTAACCTAGGGGTTGTCCACTTTCACAAGGCATGCAAGGCAACGTCAAAGGAAACTTTTTTTCTTTTTTACCTTGACATAAGCAAATTGTGCATTAAAAGTCATGTTTCCATGCACTTTATGTATGTACACGTGATTTCTTTGGCACTTTTTCTTTCAAACAAGAACAAAACTTACATATTTATATATTTATGGAAACATAAACAGAGAGAGGCCCGCTGCTTTACAACGAAAACACTTTTTTTCTTTTTAACTACCACAAGAAGAAACTATTATACATAAATCTATATACGCATATGGCACCTCAACTTAGTAGCAAAACCATCAACTCACTAGGGAATGTACATAAATAAAATCGATGGGATGCTATATACCATGCAAGAATAAACAAAATGATGAAAAACTATACGTACAACTGCTTAACCTCAGCAGTTATAACAGTTATTTTACATATGAAAATAACGTACGTGACTTTGCTTGCACTCTTAAGGTGCCACTGTCCATCTTTGGACAAGGAATTTAATTTTCATTCGAGTAAAGTCACTTTATTAATGATTTTTTTTTAATTACCAAACCAAACTAACCGAACAAATATTTAAAGTCATAATAGCAACACCAAATTGTTGCACATATATGCATGCATGTATATATCAGTCCCATGCATGATTAACATGACATAAACAAACAACTATATCAAATAATTAAATGACTTATGTTGTAAGCACCATGCACTTGGTCCAAAGACAACAAAGACTTTTGCCAACCTGCCCACTTGTATGTGTTTATTTTGACGATTCGAGAGACATCCTATTGTTCTACGGGTGTGACCACCCATTAACAAGTTCTTTTATTCTTCTCTCTCTCTCTCTCTCTCTGGAGATATATGTATGTATGTATATGATAACTAATCGTATCATATATCAATGGATATAGAAAAACAAACCACCTGTTGAAAATGGTTTTGTGGTTATTGAAGCATAAGATGCCTTTTGTTCGTGACCCGTCATATCACTCTTTATATTTTAATTATTTTCTCTTTCATATGGAAGAAACTGTTCAAGGAATCAGAGTTCCTTCGGCCTACATCACGCCTTTTGGTTAAGGAATTTATAAATCCTTTGGCTAAACGACTACCGATGTTAGACAAACATAACTCCTCTTTTTTTTTTTTTAATGTCAAAGGAAACAACGTTTCCTTAAACTTGCCAATCGTTTGACTAAAGAATTATTAATTCCTTTCAAGTTTCCACTTATAGTGTGAATACATGACCCTTTTCGACAATGAACCCGCTTGAGTTCAACATCCAAGAAACCATGAACACCCCTTAATTATGGAATTTCTTTCTTTCATATATACAGTTGCATAATAAGAAATTATAGTTCTTTAATCATGCCCTTATACCATATCTATGATATAATAATAGTCATGCATGGACAATTAGGCATAAAATTTTCATGTCATGAATCTTAAAGTTTTTTACATAAATAGGAAGAAACACATACTTTGATTACATTAGAACTTATTCGACCTTTTTATAATGTTAGAAACTAATCTTTTATTATTCCAATTACAAATTAATTTTGCCTTAAAATTATTGAATAAAATTTTATTCTATACTAACAATTAAATTTTTTATGTGTCTAATGTTACTTTTTTAAAAGTAAAATTCATCCTCACAATAGTGCAAACAAGTTATTATGAATTTTCTTATAAAATAAAATTAACTTTGTTTAACTGTAGTTTACACTTTTGAAATCAAATTTCCTATAAATTTGTCTATTATTTAAAATTATTTTACAAGAAAACAATATTTTCTTATATGTTCTTTTTTTTTTATCAAAAGATGATCACTATATATACAATAAGTAAAGGATTATTTGATTTGAAAAATATTTTTTAGTATCAATAAATACAATCTTTTAAATATATTTTTTAATAAAAAAATATTTAAATAATTACTAAATAAATTAAAAATAAATTTAATTTTCATTTTGAAAATATTTCATCTATACAAAAACACTGTGGTTCTATGCTGGCTTCCATATGCTAAGACTAAAGACAATCTAGCGTAGATAAAATTTCTGAGAGTTGTTTACATATAAACTTTTGACGTATGTCAAGAACAATCTTCTATATTCTTTACTTTATTTTTTTGTTTTGTAAAGAAACTGAAATGCCGTCAAGGTGTAGGATAAACGACCTTAGCCAGGGAGAAGTAGACTCTTGATTGTGTAAATCGTTATAAATTGCTCTCTTAGTAATTAGCTCCATCGGTTTGGCACACACTTACTTTAAACAAGTACTTAAGAGTTCAAGTAGTTTTGATACTACTATTAACCATAAACGCTCAAAATTTTATTAAAATAAAAATATCAAATAATAATAATTAAAAAAATACACATAGCTAATATTAAATATGAAGTCATATTCACTAATTACATAATAAAAATCTATATTCACATTCACTACTTATATAATAAATTAAAACGTTCAAATTTGTATATAATAAATCATATTAATTCTTAATTTACAAAACTATAATAAATAAGAGTCGAACTATTTAAATACTGCTCATATACCAATTTATTAATAACTTCAAAGCATTGAAAAAAAAAATAATTAGTCTCCCGTTCCATAGCTAAGAACTGAATTGCAGATGCAACCGCCAAGATGATTGTTAAGTCAGGGCCATTTTGCCCCCACTGACACATCTGCCCCTGATTACGCCAAAACCTCCTAGTTGTTGATAAAGGTAGGTGGGAGCTACATCAATCACAAGTGTCATGTACTGGGCGGTTAGTCTTATCGAGTCCAAAGAGAAAATGTTGGCTTATTTAGCCTGACATCTATGACCACACACCCTGCTGGTCAATCTTACTTTGTATATTCACCTTAACTATGGGACCCTTCTTGAATGCGTATCACTACCAAATTAAGTATTTAGAGGACCCTTGAAGGCCCCAAGCTTAATTTGCAGCCATGTGTGCAAAGGCTTGTGCGAAGCCTTGTGCTAAGGATCATGAGAAGAAAGTGCTCTACCGCTGGATACTCATCGGAGCTGGGGTTTTGGTTCTCACGGTGGCCACGGCGATCTTCCTCGTATGGCTGATTCTACGGCCAACAAGTCCTCATTTCACCCTCCAGGACACCACTATCTACGCCTTCAATCTTTCTCAGCCGAACTTCCTTACTACGGTCATGCAAGTCACCGTATCCACCAGGAACCCCAACAGCAGGATCGGCATATACTATACCACAATAGATACATACGCCTCCTATCGCAACGAACGGATAACGTTGACTACCAAGCTGCCTTCTGGGACATACCTGGGTGAAAAGGACATTAGCGTTTGGTCTCCATTCTTGCATGGCGATTACGTGCCACTGTCTCCAAATCTAGCTTCTGCCCTCGGCGAAGACATGAATGGAGGGACGGTACTAGTGGAAATCAACGTCTCTGGGCGGCTGAACTGGAAGGTTGGCACATGGATGTCCAGAAAGTATCATCTGAACGTGAGGTGTCAGGCATATATTACATGTGGTAGGGGGTCTAATGGCGGCACTATTCAGTTTCGGATCAAGTATCAGCTTGTGAGGGACTGCTATGTGGATGTTTAAGCAACTGGAATGGCTGGGTAATAAGTTATTTACTGTCGTTTGTTCCTTTTACATTTCTTGGCTCCTTCCTAAGAAAGCCACTCATGTCTTCTTTCTCTGGACGTCCGATATTTTGCTAATGTACAAGTTTGTAATTGAGTTTCAATATCTCTCGATTGCTTTCGCGTGCAGTTTTTAGAAATCCCAATAAAATGTTCTGGAACCTATTGACATTTGATGTCTATAATCTATAGTTCGATTCTTGCTTTTCCAATTTCATCTTTCTGCCATATGATGACAATTTCTTGTCCTAAACTTAAGGACTTGGTGAAATATTAAGAAAAAAGGACCTGTTGACTTGGCCTTTAAATATGACAGAGGTAGCAAAATCTCTTCGAGTTTATTTGTTTTCTGTTCATAAACAGATCTACCATTAATCCACAGAATTAACTATCTCTTTACATTAAGTTGGATTACTTTTGTACTGATGATAATGACCTGCATGGAATCAATTTACTGCGTTTAAACGGGTTCGCACCTTGTATTATTTTAATTATTAACTATACATTTTTAGTTTATTAATGCATAATCACAATTAACATGAGACCACAAAAAAATTGACCATGTCCATATCCATGTGATGAACTCTTCAATTTAACCACTATTGTCGAGAAGAATTTGTTAAATAGACTTTCTGCCAGCGTATATTTTGGATCCTGTTCCATTACAACAGTACACCACACCGGTGACACAATGTTTATTCTCTAGATTAGAATCAGGGCCTGGCGTTACGAGGAGTCTCGAAACTCTAATTTAACAGTGGTTGATAAATTCTATACCCATTGTGAGATTAAACGCAGAGACAAACAAGTCAAGGGCCATTTGGTTTGATCATTCTGGTTTTGGCCATGCATCAAAGCAATATTTGTCAGTCAATAATCTAATGTGCATGTAACTACCATGTATGAATTGTTAGCAACGTGCAATGTCTTTAATTACGAAATGTTCTGCAAGAGTAGGTCAACTTCTAGCTTGTTCATTTTATTGGCGTTGTATTGATCTAGAACAATTCTTAATTCTAGGCTAATTAATTGATAAATAGATCGCCACGATTTTAACCAAACTTTGATTCTCAGTGTTACCCTTCAATGAGGTATTTGGTAGGGAAATTTTTAATAATACTTGACTGTAATACAAAAAAAAAAAAAAAACAATTAACCATTTTCTTTTGAAGTAGTAATCAATAGGCCAACTTGATTCCCATAACCCTACTTTCACCCAATATATAATGGAGAAGAGATACATTACTCGCAAGCGAATCAATTGGGTGGCCACATTGAGATTCAAGATTCCTTTAGCACATTGGACTGCTCGTGTTAGGTGAGATGTAATTCCTTGAGTCATAACAGCGATATCATGAAAATGTTAGATTTTTAATTGTGAGGTCATTAAGGGAATCCATTAGTGTATCTTCGCTTCTAATCCATGAGAGTTGCATTAACATTTCTAAAAGACTTATACATATGAACTTCTTCGCCAGCTTTCACTTGCCCATGTGCTAGGCAGCACTTGCCATGTGAAGGTTGTCATATGACCTGCTAAGCCAATTTCATACGGTAGACCCCAATCAATAAATTCTATATTCTACTAGAGTCGTATTCAGACTGGGTTGGTACGTGGAGAAATGATACCTTTAATCTTAATTAACTGAAATATTGGTCAGAGAGTAATCATACCATGAAAATTGCACAAAATGTACGTTAAACCAGGAGGTCATTGTCCATCAACTTATATATAAACCCGGAGATGGACCACAAGCAACGGAAGTAGAAGGAAGGATAAGGAAATTAGTACCTTATTGTTATGTATTTCAATATTGCACTAAGTAGTAAATACTTGTTTTTCATTTCTATATTATGCATTTTAAAATAATAATAATAATAATAATAATAACTTGAACTAATCAATTTATTAATTTTTATTGATATTATATTTCTATTGTCCAATTTAATTATCAGATTGTAATGAAAAATATATATTTTAATGGTAAGAATGTTTAGATGAAGGTTATTGTATTGTATTGTACTATAAAAAAAACTAATTTCATCTCATATATTTAATAATTTTTATAATTATATTTATTTTATTTTATTAAAAATATTAATTATATTAATTAAATTTGATTCAAATTAATTATTTTCATCAGGTGCAACTATATAGTAGATAGTTACATATTACATGATAAATATATATTTCTTTCATTGTTATATTATTAAATTTCATAATATGACATAAGTTCTAATTTAAAAAAATAGTTGGATAAAAAATTCTCTTAAATGTTTAAAGGAAAAAAAGAAAAAAACTATTAAAATATTTAAAAAGATTTTTAATTTTTTGACTTTTTAAAAAAATTAAAATTTATATCATATTAATAAATTTAATAATACAATAGTAAAAATGAGATATATTTATTATGTGATACATAAGTAACTGTCATATAATTATACTTAACAAAAAATATTTTATATGAATCAAAGTTAACTAACAAAGCTAACATGTTAACAAATTTAAGAAAAAAATGAAATAAATATCATTACATAAACTCTGAAACATTGTAAATAAAAATTAGTTTTTTTTGCCAATTTTTATCATTATAATATGTTATGTATTTATTTTGTTGATATAAAATTTTGCTTTGGTGTGTTTTATAATAAATTTGTCAATTGGTTTGTTATTTGTTAATACTTATTTTTCTTTTTAAATTTAAAAACCATATTAATTTTAGTAGTTACAATTTTTTAAGTCATTAACTTTCTCTCGATATAATTTTGTCAAACTACTTGCAAATCATATGAAAATAAAAACTCACCTACAATATATCAAAAAATTCATACCCAATAATGTTTCTTTAATATGAAAATAAAATTTTATTATTATTACTCTGTGTATCTTTGATATTTTGAGAATAATGTTTTTACATAAATTCAGAGCTTTTGCCAAAAAAAAAAAAAAGAAATTCAGATATTGGGATCAACATAGGGGGAAAAAAAAAATTGAGACTGGGCCATCATGACCTTCCACACTAATCACTCGAGTACTGAGGTAAACTGAGAGTCCTTCAAGAGGTGAGCCGAAAGAAGCCCATGTTGTCTTATTCAAAGCCTTCGTAGTAATAGCAACTTTGAATTATAACAACTTAAATTCAAAAGTTGGTTGTCACAGAATTTGATATATTTTAAATCTAATTAATATGAAATTTGATGTATTCAAAATTTAATAATCTTTACAATGAGTATATCCGAAACTCAATATATTATGAAACTAAAACAACACCAACTTGAATCCGATCGTCTGGCAAAGTGCCAATTGAACTTGGTTGTTTGAAATGCGGTAAAAATCGGTTTGGTAATTGTATATGATTAATCATTTGGTTCCTACTGGCAATATGATTAAACATTTGGTGAGTAACTATAATGTATATTCGCATTTATTTACCCCAAAAATGAATTGCAGCTAAGAGTATAGCCGTCGCGACTGAAAAAGCTGCCGCCGCGCCCTCTGCTGTCTACGTCTCTTGGCTTTGGCGAAGACGATGAGTGTGATGTAGAGAAGGAGATTTCGAGGCAGGCTACCAAAAAATAATTCTCTCGAGAATGTAAAATTTATGCTGATTTCCTCTTTTTGAAATAATTGAAAATTTTATAAATTTCACATATTTGTCTCTTTTTTTTTTTTCCTTTTTGAGCTAAGATTGAGGAGCAGCATAAGAAAGCATTGGAAGAAGATTTCTGGGTGTTCGATTACGGTGGGGTTTACGATGAAATGAAAGTAGAAGTTCCGTAGGTTATGTTATTTGGACAATATCCGGGGTTAAGTTAATGAAGTGTTGTCTTTGGTGAATTAAAAAGTTCTGCCTTTGCATGCATGGCAAGTCTAGGTATTATTGAGCTAAAAATTAAAGTGTGATGTGGATGGTATAATTGTGGTTTCAAAAGAACATGTAAGTAGAGCTTTCTCCTCCAATTTATGATTCTTATCCGTAAGTTATAGACCCATCCTATGGGAAGTTTTGTGTAATTGAAGTTTTGTGTCATGGTTACTTTTTTTCACTCATACCATATTATTTTTCTGGTTGTGTGGAGGATTTTAGCCTGTCTACTTGTTTGAGCTTTGGCTATAATACTTGGTTGAACGTTGGCGAGTTCCAGAAACAAGATCTGTGTCGATCTCCATTTTGATTCATGCTGTTTAAAAGCTGTTTGCAAGAGCATCCATTTGCATTTGTTTCATCAAAAACACGGTGCTCCTGACTGTCTTTCTTGAGTTGTTGACATTCATGTTCTTTCTTTCTGCTTCAAGGTTGCCAAGAAGACAGGCTTGACCGACTTCTACTTCAACCTTTGGGAAAAAATGTTGCGTTCGGTGAAACTGACAAGTTAAGGAGGCAAGCTGAATTTACAAAGCCAGAAAAGCATGATGACAGAGTGTCCGGTGAAACATCATCGGGTTATCCATTGGCAGACTCGAAGTTAAATTTAGAGAGAGGATCATCGTGGTGAAACTTCTTTTGCCCCTGCTGAAAACTGCAGCAAACTGCCAGATGTCAGATTTTAAGGAAGTTTCTGATGAACCGTTTTCACGGAGAGAAACTTCAAATGCCAGTCACGATCACCATAAAAGAGATGAACATTCTTTGAGTGCAGCTAAAGAACCTTTTTTTTTTTTGGGGGGGCACGGCAGAGAGCAAGGGTGCAGCAGTGAATGCTCTGCTCTCGCCCACCTCCGCCGGCGTAGCGAAGATGACCCGATAACATTGGTGAAATCATCAAATGTAGTTGTTCATCGATCATTTAAAGTACTCTCTATCTTCGCAGTTAAAATCAACAACCACGAAAAAAGAGGCTTAATTCCAAATTTAATTAGAGTTAATTACATAAATTTTTTATCATCATATACCATCATAAATTAAGTTTGAGCTGAGATATAATTATTCTAAATTTTTGTTAACTAAAAATTTGTAACTTAATTTTAGGTGGCCTTGTTCTTCTCTTATTATTCAGTTAGATTTGATTACTTCTCTCAATTAGAACATTAGTTGGTGTACAAATGTTACATCCTCACTCTATATTCAATTGGTGCTACATTTAGTTTATTGCGAGTATTTTTGTTGTTATTCGGTACTTCATAAAGTGATTGCAGATCTTTTTAAGCATTCTAATTTTTATTTTTATTTTTATTTTTGGATTTTTCACAATCTAATACTCACTATCATGTGTCATCATTGGCCTAATGTTCGATAAAAAATTATCTTTCAATTTGGTAAAAATTTTTCTATTGCATAAAATTCTAATGACACATTATTTTGTTTTTTTACCCATCCAATTTTACTTCATAAAAAAGTTCTTTCTATATTTCTCTCACTTTAAATAATGGAGTATAAATAACTAAATTAGTTTCATTAAGGTGGTATAATTATGTCCTATCACTTTTTAAATATTATTAAAACTACAATTAATATATTATGTTACCTTTACACTTTTAATTTGTAATTTTTTAATTTTATTCATTAAGATAATATTATTTACAAATAACATATATTAGGAGATATCGTTTTGAATATCAATTTATCTGTATTAGTATGAATAAAAAATAAATAAATAAATAAAAAAGGTCTTGAGTCAACTCACTGTGCCCACCAATTGTAATCGATAGATAAATTTGTCTCTGCTCGTGTCCTCGTGGGAGTGATTGATTCTTCGTACATTTCACCTACTAAATTATTAAATGTAATACAATTTACTTATTAAATTATTAAAAGTATTCATCTTTTTTTATATTTATTGTCTAACACAATATTTATTTAGAAACTCGATCATTTGAAATTTTTAGAATAATAAAAATTACGTGTATTTTTTTATATATTAGTTTTATTAAAAAATAGTAACTTCTGTTATTAATTTACCTGACATAAATTGGAAGGAATTGTACTTCGGCTTCCTCAAGCTTCTCTAAATTAGATTGGCAAAAATTCATGATAAAGAAAATGGGACGTAAAAATGCAACCGACAGAGGCAATTACTTCAGCTGTACAGGTTAGCGGTCGCGTCGGCAAAAGTCTAAAATAAAATACAAATTTAAAAATGCTAAACTTGAGTAAATGTAATTAATTTTTATAGTATATAAAAGATAAAATAAATAATATAAAAATTAATTATGAGCACTTCTGACTAACTCAAAGTTTGAAAGCTTGAAAGCATCCCGACTTGCTTAGAGCAGAACGAGGTGATGTCAGCTGGCGGTGGGGGAGCAGAGAATGGCCACTGCAGGCTCCACTTTTGTCCGACGTTTTGCTCAAAGCCAACAACGCCCCATGTGCCACCAAACGAGAAAAAGCCTGCCTGCCCCACTTTGTCGTGAGCTTCTGAAGGGAACGGCCGAAAAGGTCTTATGGTCTCGAAGGCCCGCAAAACTTAGCGCCGGCAGCACTGCTCTGCTCTGCTCTCTGCATGTGCACAACAGTTCCAATTTTGGGGGGACCAAAATTCCACTGAGCCAATGGAAAGTGAAGCTAAATCCATCTTAATTCATTCGATCCCATTTAAACAGCTAGAATGGGTGTTTAAAGACATGCATATTGACAGCAGATGAAGTCTCGAACTAGCACAGTAGCGGCAGACTTCAATTACTCTAACCTTCCTCGCAGTAGTAGTATGCTCCTATCCTCCCCTTACGAAACAAAATTAAAAGAAGATCACCCGTTCCTCTTTGGGCACCAAATGCATTCGGAGAAAACAATGTCAACCGCTATGATTCTTATTACTTCTTCATTGTTCCCTTGTCTGTCTTTCCTATCCATATTACCTTGCATCTCTTCAACAACAATCCGTGGAGGACTACATTTCCACACAACCCAAAATCCACTTCAGGATCCATTACAGCAGCTGAACCACCTCGTCTCCTCTTCCCTAGCCAGAGCACACCACCTCAAAAATCCACAAACCACCCCCACCACCACCACCAGCAGCACAACCCCAATATTCTCCCACAGCTATGGAGGCTACTCGATTTCTCTCGGTTTTGGCACTCCACCTCAAACCATGTCTTTTGTCATGGACACTGGCAGTAGCTTTGTCTGGTTACCCTGCACCACTCACTATGTCTGCAAGAACTGCTCTTTCCCTTCCTCCTCATCCACGTCAAAGATGACATCTTTCATCCCAAGATATTCATCATCTTCCAAGATCATTGGCTGCAAGAACCCCAAATGCTCTTGGCTCCACAAAAACTTACAGTGCCAAGATTGCAAAACAAACTGCTCCCAGATCTGTCCACCTTATATAATCCTCTACGGTTCCGGCACAACTGGAGGCATTGCCATCTCAGAAACTCTCCACCTTGATACCCTCAAAATTCCAAACTTTCTTGTCGGATGCTCCCTTTTCTCTTCCCGACAACCCGCGGGGATTGCCGGGTTCGGTCGTGGCCCTTCTTCTTTGCCCAGCCAACTGGGTCTCAGCAAGTTCTCTTACTGTCTGCAGTCTCGCAGATTTGACGACACCACCAAGAACAGCTCGCTGGTCCTTGATCTCCGGTCTGACTCCGACGAGAAAACCGCCGGCTTTACTTACACGAAATTTGTTAAGAATCCGGAAGTTGATGAGAAAACCGCTTTCTCGGTCTATTACTACGTGGGTCTCCGTCGAATCAGCGTCGGCGGCCGCCACGTGAAGATCCCATACGAGTCGCTCTCGCCGGGAAATGAAGGCACCGGCGGGACCATCGTAGATTCCGGCACGACCTTCACGTTCATGTCACGCGAGGTGTTCGAGCCCCTGAGCGATGAGTTGATATCGCAGATGAAGGATTACAAGAGGGCGCTCCACGTTGAGGCTTTGACTGGCCTGAGGCCTTGCTACAACGCTTCTTCTGGGCCTAAAACGGTGGCGTTTCCAGAATTAAGGTTGCATTTCAAGGGCGGGGCTGACGTGGCACTTCCCCCGGAGAACTATTTTGCCTTCGTCGGCGGCAGCGGGGCGGCGTGTTTGACGGTTGTGACGGAAGGGGTGGTGGGGTCGGGGCCTAGCATAGCCAGTGGGCCCGGGATAATTTTGGGGAATTTTCAGATGCAGAATTTTTACGTGGAGTACGATCTGATGAATGAGAGGATAGGATTTAAGCAACAAAAATGCCAATAATTGGTATTTTTAGGATGGGTTAGATTTAAGCAAATATTAAAAGATATTTATTTATACTAAGTATAAAATATTTTATAATATTTATATAATAAATAATGTAATATAAAATATTTTTATATAATTGAAATTTTATTTGTGTTATCTTAAATTTACCCACTTATATATTTCTTTGTTTCTCACTTTACAAACTGTTTGGAATGTGTGAAAAATAAATTCATGAGATTGGAACTGCAATAATGAAAAACATTTTCTCCCATCCGAATTTTATGCGAGAAATTGAGAAGAAAATAAAAATAGGGTTTTTTTTTTTTTTGTTTTCCACTCTCACAAATTCGGCGAGGAAGCTGACAGAACTTCAGCAATTTTTGTGAAATTACCATACTGACTTTCCATCGCTCGGTCTCACCGAAGGCAAAGGATGAGCTGCATAGATAGCATCGGATTGAGATGTTGCCTTTTGAGTGTGGGACCCAACATCAATTTATACTTTTATTTTTTCCTACTTATTTTAAATCCATTCAAACAATTAATTAAAAAAATTTCTCTTTTTTTCTTTCTCATAATTTTCCTTTTTTACAGCTTCCTTTCCAACCCTTTCTCAAATCCAAATAAATACCCTTTGTGTTTTTTTTTTCACTTATTTGATAGATTGTATAAGCAAAACCTTATTGAAGAGAAGCGGTGAAAGTGAAAAAAAAAAAACAGAGAGAGAGAATTTATAATTTCCAAAACTTCTTTGAGAGTTGATTTGTCATTGAAAATAAGATTGAAGAGCTAAGTGCCATGGGTTGTCATAATCTATATTAAGTTCTTTGCCATTTGAAAATTTTTTAAAAAATCAATATATCAGCAATTTTCATCTTTAAATCATCTTTTATAGTTCTAGTAAGAATGAAGTAAGTAAAAAGGATACAGTGACTTGATTGTAATTTTATTAGCAAATATTTGCAAGGAAAATAAATTTTACAAGTTTGATTTGCAAAGTCATATAATATTTATTGTATTTATACATGGTTAATTATGCTATATGCATATGATGTTAGTCTATGAAATGACAAATTTATTATAGCATTATTCATGATATTTGGTAAGCATAAGTCAGCATTCATGTATAAAAAAATATTCATTGCAGAATACCCAGATACACCCCCCAGCCTAGTTTTGCTACTTTGTAAGGAAAGAGGAAAATGAAGAAGACAAATGAGAGAAATCAAAAGTGAAAATAGGAAAAAATTTTTGTTTAAAAAGAAAAATGAAAAGTGAAAGGAAATAATATAATTTGCATATCAATTCTAATTTTATTCTTATACTAAACTTGATGAGTATCTATATATATATATATATATATTGATAATTTCCTAAATTAAATTGACCAAACAATTACTTTTTTCTTTAGTTGGAGAGAAATAGAATTAAAAAATTAGAGAAATTCACTTATTTATTTAATCACATATTTTTTAAAATGCAAGTACAATTTATTTTTCTTTAGTTTTTTCTCTCTTTTTTTTTCTTGTTCATAGAGATTAAGATTTAAAACTTAAATTTAAAATAAGAATATAAAAAAAATCTACCATTAGACTATATGGCTAGTAATTTTTTTTTTCTTTTTATTTTTTTTCTTCTTTTGGTTGCAAGGAAATTCAAAAAATTCAAAAAAATGAATAAAATTATTAAATTTTGAGTATAAAATTAAATAATTTTAACAAAAATGTCTCAACCAATTTAAAAATACGAAACTCTCCTTTTTTATTTCTCCCAAACACAATGTGAAGGCTGGGGTTAGGGCCTAAATTTTCAAGCCTGGGCTGTACGTGCCCATGGCTGGTCCTGGGCTCAGTCCGGTCTCAAGGGCCTAATTGAAGATGAGAGGCTTCACAATCCACCGGCGGATGGTCGAGGCTCCTTTGTTCGGACATGTGTCGGTGTCCGCATCCCACGCCAGCCAACAAAACATAAGTGATTATCATCCCTGGTGGTTTCGACTTTCATTTTAGTTATTTTGGAGCTTTCCCAGGTGAGTTGTTCATCTTGTTTCAGACGCATAGTTTTCATGAGCTAATCTTATTTCCAATCCAGATTTTCTCTTGAACGCACTATTTTTATTGTCTAGTTTCAATTTTGTTTTTTTGGGTTTACCCTTTTCCTGTCTAATTTGGTGCTTCTTATTCATGTTATTTCTATAGTTCAAATCTTGTTCAGTTTGCTTTTAATTGGATTAGTAGTGGATCTTTGTCTTTGTGATCGCTTCCGGTTGTTCTTCCAAAGCACCTTCCAAGTGGGTTTGTTTTAAACCGGGTAAAATGGATCCCAAGCTGCAGATTGATTATCGCTGGTTGTTGGATAACCTTATCCAGGGAAATTAAGTTTCTGGCGGATGCTGGAATCCAGCAAAGAAAATGCCGCGTATTAATTTATTTTTTTTTTCTTCTCTGTAAAAAGGGATTTCGTTGGAAAAATTAGTACATACGACATGATGTTGATGCGATAACCATCAAAGGTAAACTAGTACTTAACGAAATAAATCCTTACAACCAGACAACACATAGAGACTTGCAATGTAGTATTTTAACATTTGCAAAACTCTGCGATCTAAGAGTGTGTTTGAATCTTCTTTGCATTCTTTTCCATCTCTTGATTCTGCACTTTATATCTACCACAGTGACCTGAAGTTGAGTCCTGCTGTAATATTAAGGTTACTACTTTGACTTGAAAGTCATAGGCTTGAGTCATGCCATCAGTATCTGCGTGAAAATAAGGGTAAGACTACGTACAACTAGCATTCCTACATCATACACACACCTCATACACGCAACTGCTTCAAGCTAGCTGCTCTTCATGCAATGTCTCTTATGTCCCAATGACATTTAGAAATCCAATCACCAAACACCTTCGGCAATTTCAGTTCTTATCTAGAGCTTCCCAACAACTTTTTTTGTGATAGGACAAGTGAATTAGATATGACCTGTTTTTCAGCTTGAACAATGCTAAAAAAAAGTTACAATTACCACAATCACAATATCAACAACTTGAGAGTCCATCTTTAGTTGTCAACCTGTTTAGTATATCATGCCCAGTGATGCAACTGCATCTAGGAACTATATTTGCTATGGAACTGTCTTGTAATTTGAGAAGGTAATAGAACTGGTTTTCTATGTCCAGTGTTGCCAAATTTCAGCTGTGTTCTGGATGAAGGTTCTTACATCCCAATTGATATTGTTGGACATTTTTCTCAATCAAATGCTAATATAACTTAAAGAGTTATTAATATTATGAAAAAGGTTTGCTTTACCTTGAGCCCCATGACTTTGTCATGCCTGCACCATTGCATGAACCTTTATGTGGATGCAACAAAATTTTTGTGGGAGACATTGAGTTCTCCATCATTTGTAGTTCTTTACCCCTGCTTGTTTTTTAGCAGGTTGCATTCTTTCTTTTGCAGCTAAAGATTGCCGAGTTCACTTAGCATGGGGAACAAGCCTGTTAAGCAAAAGCAAGAAAGGGAAGAGATTCTAGTGAAAATTGTGCCTCCATTGGACCGTGCTTATGTTCGATGGCTTTCGCGTGATCTCAAGAGGATTTATGGCTTCACTCCAAGAAACTGTGATGCAGTCAAGCCCCCAGATCATTATGTTGAATACATGAGCTTAAATGGATGGTTGGATGTAAACTTGGATGATCCTGATCTGTCCCATTTATTTCATAAGTAGATAACCATGTATTCATGGTCCTTGATGTATATGCAATGTTAGAACCATTCTTAGGCAACTTATCATATTGAGCATCCCTGGGGGGACAAGAACCTTTTAAGACCATGTTTTTGATTATTTAATGTCGCAATTATAGATTTATCTTCCTAGTGAAGAATGCTGAAACTCCCTTTATGCATAAAAACTTGTTTCGGATGCTGGCACGGTTGGCAGCCATTTGCCAGCTGGGTGGGGGAGCCCTCTGGGTTTTGCAATCCCAAAAAATTTGGATAAATGAGATTGCAGAATTTATGCCAAAGACTTGTAATTGCAAGGTCAAGATGGTGCTACCTGCATCAGTTGAATTGTTGATATTGAATGTGTTTGGTTTAATTTTTGGTTGTTGCTGTTTATTTGACTGTTGGGGCTAATTTTTTTATATGACTCCCTAACAGCAACAGATTGAAAAGTAGGCCAATAAATGCTTTTTGAGTCTTTATCACTACTTGGTACTTGAAAATAATTTATATGGACTAAAATACCTCTAAAAGAAGATGTTTATATCATTGTATTATTTTCCTACTTTTCATGTAGATTAAGTATGTGCTCCATTTTATGTTCATGAGGAAATATTTATATAAGCAAGATATTTTCCTTTTTTTTTTTTAATTTTTTCAACTCTTAAATTAACATTTCCTTTAATTCAAATGTTAATTAATATTATCACATATGAAAAATATCTCAAACATTATATATATATTTTTTCTTTTTATTATCTTGTGAACATTGATAACTTTTTTTTTAAAAAAGATTTTAAAACTAAGAAAAGTCTTCATATTATTTTTACAACATTTATTCTAAAATTTAAAATTGTAAAAAATATATATTTATACAAACTAAATTTTAATATCTATGATTTCATTATACAACAGCAACTTCGAGTGCAAAATTAATCAAATACTTTATTAATTTCACTAATTAGCAACATTAATAAATAATTAGTGATTAACAACAACAAACAATAACAACTATCGTTATTGTCGCATTTTCCAAGCTTTAAAGGCAACATAATCTTCCAAAATTTAAGTCGAATCACATAACATCCTTAATTTTCAAGTTAAGCATTTATTGTTACAGTTTTGGAATGATAAAATTTTTGTAAATTTCAATTTAATTTAAATTTATCAATTTTTTAATATTACAATTGTTAAAGTTTTTTTTAATTTAAAAACAAAACACAATAATGTAATAGAATTGGGATAATTCTTTGCAAAATATATGAAAAATAAGTATAATTCAATTTAATTTATTAAATACTAGAGAATAATTTTAATTCTACTAATTTATTTAAGAATCCACACCAAATAAGGTATTAAAATTATAATTTATTTGCTAAATAATTGAATTAAATGATATCTATAAATTTGAATTGAATTAAGTTATATTAAAATTTGATTCAAAACAAACTTAAGGGGTTTTTTCCTTTTTTTTTTTTTTTTTTTTTTTTGAGGTTTCTCGGTTGGTTGGTATGGTACAAGAAATGCGCGGCAAATAATCGCCCGTTTCTTTACTTCACGGAAGGCGCGCGTCGCCGATTCGAACGTCCTTTTATTTTTACAACCCATCTCTTTATTTGCGCAATTCCTCTTGGTTTCTTCGGGTCGCGTAGAGATGAACTTCTGTGCATGTAGTCCCAGCATGTCAAACGTGCTCCCTCAACCACATCCTCCCACGTCATCACACGAAGGAAGCTAAAATTATAACCACTACCATCAATCATTGATTCCAAATCTGGTGTTTAAAGCACATTTTGTGGATGTTGATGTGGCATCTTCTGTACCATTCGACCACAGTTAAGGTCAACATCGAGACCCATTATTGGCATTCTTTATCTGGTCATATACTGTGACAGTTGTAATTTTTCATGTAACATCATAATCATATAAATTTGGAGAACTTTGTTAACTTCATGCAAAATTAATTAATTTGAATTAAGGAAAGTAATAATAGGACTAAAAAAGAGATAAATGAAAATTAATATATATATATTACCCTCAATAATTGTGTAATATAAGATAATAATTGCTAATTTTAAATTTAGAAATAAGCAATAAATTAAAATATCAATTTGTTAATTCAAAATGTGTAAAATTCAAATTCATATCTTTCAAATTTTGGTGATTATTATTCTAACAACTGATACAAAGACGACGGATACACATGGTCCCAATTTGTGAACTATAAAATGAAAAAAAAAAAAAGAGACAAAAATCATATTTTAAAAAATATATAATATCAATTTAGGTTTAAGTTATATTTAATTCAAACATAAATTAAACCTTATTATTTATTTTCTTTAAAGTTTTCATAATTATTTAATTTGCTTGATACATGGTTTTATTTTGTGATATTATTATCATTACAATTATTAGTAATTATTTTTTTCTTTTTTTAAAATTTTTTTTTTTATTTTTTTATAATTGAGGGCGCTTCCCTCCACATCCATATCCGAACCAAATTCCCTCCTTACGACCATTTCCCTCGTTTTCTGCTCACTTTCTCCCGCTGCCTTTTTTGTATTTTCCTTCTCGCCAAACACCAGATCTCTCTCAATCCTTCCCTCCGATTTCCTCTCCGATTCTATTTTCCACTTTCTGTTCACTTCTCTTTCAGTCACTGGGAAAGCAGTTTCGATCTTTTCTTTTTTTCCTCTTTTTTTTGTTTTTTTTTTTTAAATTAAGATTTTCGATGTCAAATTCTCAAGCGCCGAATCCGACGTCGACTCAGCAGCAAATCGACTGCCAGAGTGGTGCCTTGAAACGGCAGCTGTCTTTCTGTTCTCTGAAGCCGCCGTTCTTGCCTTCCGGCGACTACCACCGCTCGGGAGCCGCTGCCGCCGCCGAGCCCTGCCGCCACGATCAGGAAGCCGAGGCCATTGTTGTTAAACTCCCGGTGAGTGTTTTCGGCTTTGATTGTTGGCTTGTACAATTATTCTCTCTTTCTCTCTCCGCGGGTTTTGTGTTTTTCCTCTTTTTTTTTTTAAAAAAAAATTCTTTTGTGGAGATCTTTGTTGGTATTTGGTTTTGATCGCATTTTGGTGTGCTTTCCTGTGAAATTTAATGCTATGATTTAAATTTTATGTCAAAGTGTGGCCTACAGTTTTCGTTTGGTTGATTTGAGTTATGTGTTGATATAGGAGTCTGATGAAATCTTTGCGTTGTTATGCTCCTAAGGCGATTCCAAGATTAGTTGTTATAATTCACCTCATTTGAAAAGGTCCCGTTCATGAGCTTTTGTGTAAAATATACGAAAGTTGTCGTATGTGTGTCTGAAGTGAATTCAAGCCTATTGGTTTTCAAAAGAGCTGACTTGTTGTGTTTACATGTTCCAGCCATAGAAGAAAGGAAATTACAATAGCTTGTTAAGAATTTGCTGTTTGATTAAACTTTGGTTGTTCAGTGTTGCTTTTGGGGTGAATTTTTGACCTTAAAGCAATAAGGTTTATCTATCTGTAGTGCAGAAGTTGGTGGCAAACTATGTTTAAAATGCAAGAGGAGGAGGGCATGGTTCTGCATATGTGCCTCTTGTCATTGAATAAAAGAATGCAAGAAAGTTGGGAAGAAATTGTTATTCAACTTGAAAAGATGGCCACTTTGACTGTTTTACAAGATGAATAGCACATGGCTTACAAGTTCAACATGCCAGAGATTGTACAAAGGAATTGTATCACAATGCTTTTCAAAATAATCATGCTCAATGTGTTAGTGGGATTGGGTGAAGAGGACATCACTTTGCTAGAATTTTAATAAAATTTTAATTTAATAAAAGTTTCCTTATGATGATTTATCTTGGTATCTCATAATTTGTATTTTCTTTATTTAGTTAGTCAGCTGGGGTTTAAAAATCAAGCACAATTGTATGGAAATAATCACATGAAGTGCACTTATGCAAAATGCTGGAATTGTAAATGTGGATGTGCATCCACTTGCTTTGAAACATAATGTGCATGAAGTTTCATTGTTAATCCTTAATTCCAAGTATATCCAACTCTTTTTCCCACAAATACCGTCGCACTTGTGAGATGTAGAGATGGTGGCAAACATGTGATTATCTAGTTGATATGTGACTCAAGTATATATATGAGGCTGTTGTTAATTGTGATCTAAAAAACTAAAAATTTAATCTATCAGCCATTAAAGCGGAAGAGTGATGCAACGGATCGGGAAGCTGACTCTAGTGAGTGGAATGCTGGTTCTGGGTACAAGGAGATAATGACCAGCCCCCTTCAGACGCCTGTAACAGGAAAAGGTGGAAAAACACCGAAGACATCAAGACTTTCAAAGACCACTAAATCTGGAATTCAGAATGCCAATCCGAAGTTTGGTGAGTTTTCTGATACTGCTAGTGGGAAAACTAGAAATTGTAGTATGTACATATAATGTGCTTTCTCAATTGGCAGGTTCTCCTGGCAATACTCTTACTCCAACTGGTCCTTGTCGTTATGACAGCTCTCTAGGTAACATTTACTCGTGTTAATGTATTGGTTTCCAAAAGCTATGTTTACTTGACAACCTTGCAAGTCTCTAATTACATTATACTGTGGGTATGTATGTATGTATGTATGTATGTATGATATAAGATTGGTAATGTGTTTTATGATTCTGATACAGGCCTCCTGACAAAAAAGTTCATTAATCTGATCAAACATGCTGAAGATGGTATTCTTGATCTTAATAGAGCTGCTGACACGTTAGAGGTGATTATCTATCTTCAATTCGTCCTACATTGTAAAGCCTCAGTAGCTGAATGTTTTCTTTGACCACAGGTCCAAAAGAGGCGGATATATGACATAACCAATGTCCTAGAAGGAATTGGTCTGATAGAAAAGAAGCTCAAGAACAGAATTCAGTGGAAGTATGGACTTTAAGTTTTTCCTTTCAATGTCTAATCTCAATTTGTTTTGACTTTAAGAAATTAAGTTTATTTTTTCCTTAAACAAATTGATTTGAGAGGTAACTTTATGGTTGATTGAAATCAGGGGACTTGATGTCTCAAGGCCTGGAGAATCAGATGACAATGTTGCTAGCGTGCAGGTATGTGGCAACTGACTGTATTTTTCTACACAATTTTGGTATCCAGGATTTGTGAAACCTATTTTTGTTGTGTCTGCCTTTGATTTTATCTATTTCCTGTTTCAAACCAACTCACTGGGCATTATTTGTCCCCATTGTATGAAAACTACAATGATGATGGGAAAGCCAATATTAGTTCACTGGGCCTTGTTTTAGTTTTTTCAACTTTTTTTTTCCATCACAGGCAGAAGTCCAAAACCTTTCCATTGAAGAGCACAGATTAGATGAACAAATAAGGTTGTGCAACTTCTTTTCTGTGTATGCATTTATTCAGTTCCCATATTTATCTTGTTTGCAAGTTTCGGACAATGCTGAGGGTAAATTATTGCAGAGAGATGCAAGAAAGATTGAGGGATCTCAGTGAAGATGAGAACAATCAAAAGTAAGACTATCTTCTCTTGTTTGCATCAAATGTCAATTATGCTTCTGTTAGCTATGGACAGCTCTTTTACATTTTACCATCTTAGGTGGCTTTTTGTCACAGAGGAAGACATCAAGAACTTACCTTGCTTCCAGGTTATTTTCTTTTCCCTGCATGTTGATTGCAAGCTTTTTGCTAGCTGTTTGCATGCCATAGTTTCCTAATAATTATTGAAATTGACTAAGTATATGATTTATTATTTCTAACAGAATGAGACCTTGTTAGCCATTAAAGCACCACATGGCACAACTCTGGAAGTCCCAGATCCTGATGAGGTGATTTGAAAAGCAGTGAATTGGGTAAAGTTTGCGTTTTTTTTTCACATGTACGTTTTCCTCATTAGTTTCTTTCATTTTTGCAGCAGGCTGTAGACTATCCACAGAGGAGATACAGGATAGTACTGAGAAGTACAATGGGTCCCATAGACGTTTATCTTGTCAGGTACTTTTAGTTCTATACTATGTTTAACCTAAGCAGCAGCCATAGACCTTAATGCTAGTAAGCGATGATCAACTGTTGATGGGGGAATTTATGGCACTAATTCTCTCAACATTTTACTTCTCCTCAATGCCTGTCTCCTCTTTCTTTGTTTGCTGTAGTCAATTTGAAGAGAAATTTGAGGAGATTCACGGTGCTGAACCACTGCCAAGTTGTCCACCAAGTTCAAGTTTTAATGATAATCTAGCAACAACAGTTATCACAGGGGAAGGGAGTGGAAAGGAGTTTGAAATTCAAGGACAAGATGTTCATGGACTCTGCTCAGATTTTAATGCCTCACAGGACTTTGTTAGCAGAATCATGAAGATTGTTCCCTCAGATGTTGACGTAAGTTTGGCCTCTTGTTTAGTGTTACCAGTTTCGGAAAGGTGCAAGCTATAGACAATTATGATTTTTTAGACATGTCAACCATTTTAAGCATGAGCATAAGATTGATCCACAAATAATTGACTCAAGCATTCCCCGTTCTCATATCTTATTCTTTTGTAACTTCTGATTTATGACATATCTTAGTCTTTTGTGAAAACTTATGATCGATGATGAAATCAGACATCTCGGACAAATAATTGTTCCATGAGTGTTGAAAGAATACCCGGCCATCTACTAAGGAAGCAACTTCTTTTGTAGGAATTCATGGTTTTGTTTTTAATTTTGATATTTCTATGCAGAGTAATGCTGATTACTGGCTGTTGTCAGATGCTGATGTAAGCATCACTGACATGTGGCATGCTGAAGGTATCCTTCTAGTAGTTGATTTTATTAGTCTTCTCTCTTACTCCCCTGTCATATTCAGTACTGAATTTTATTCTCCTTGGCTCTCAACTATAGCTGAATGGAATGAATTTAGTACGCTTCACGACGACCACAGCATGACTAATGTCAGCACACCTCGGCCCCAAACACCGCCAGCCAATCCAACGGAGGTTCCTCCTGCCAATGCTAACGCAGGGTAGTGGGGAAGTGCCGGTGAAGTTGTGCGCCAACTTCATGATCTTTGTCTCTGGATGGGAGCCGATGATGCCTATGCATCTCCTTCAGCGCTGCCGACTTTCTAGATGCTGGATTGAAGAAAGACTCCTCAAAGTTGCTTCACAAAAAGTCCCTGCGAGGAACTAAAGAATGCATGCATGGGAGGTTGCTGGTTCGTTGTACAGCACAGCATAAATAACATACACACGGTCCTTTAGCGAATAAGCAAGGTAATTGCTGTATTTTTTTTTTTTTTTTAACTCTACTCTTGTAAATTACTCCTCTATATGCTTTTTGTAATTCCAAGGTGGGGACCTCGTGACAATGGTGAAATCGTGCAAGATAATAGTTTGACGGCAATACTTATAACCCGACTAGAGCTATGAACGGCAACCTGTATGATCTGGTGTATTTGTCTTTGTTATGCTGTATGTAATTTGACTCGTGAGCTTCAATGGCAACACTGAAGATAGCTATGGCATGTATTTGTAAATCATCAAATGATGTGATGAATTGTGGGCGGTTAGCTTGGATGACCAAGCCCTTGCTTGAATTGGTTCGTTGGTTTCATTGTACAAAAGTTCCCACATTTTACTTTTATTTTTTCAATATATATTTCTCTAACTCCAACATAAGTACTTCTTTTCTTAATCATCTATCACATTTGGGAAAACAAAAAATAAATAAATAAATAAATAAAACAGGACAAGTATGTTTTACCAAAGAAAGCATTAACTAAAGTTAATCATCATCAACCATCGATTCATTAAGATATGAATCGCGAAAGAAAGCATGACAATGTTTGGTTGGTTTTACTTCTTGGTATTGCTGATTGGCGGTGACCTGTCAACAACAATCCTATAAAGTGTTTGGTAAAATTTTTCGGTGTTATTGTTAGATTCTATTTATTTCCTTGTGTGGCTTTTCTAACAGCGATGAAAAGTAGTTCGAAACTACTTTTTGAGTACTTTTTTATTTTTTTATTTTTTTGATGTTAAAAATAATTTAGATAAACTAAAATACGCTTAAAAAATAATTATACTACTTTATTATTTATTTATTTTTTTTACTTGCTCCTTGAGTAAGATTTGTATCTCTGTTGTACAAATATTTATATAAACACAATATTTTCTTTTCTTTATTCAACAACACTTAAATATTTTATATATATATATATATATTCACTTCAAAGTTTCATTAATATTAATACTTATAAAAAATATCTCAAATATTATATTTTTTTATTACCATGTGAATATTAATAATTTTTTAAAAAAACCTTTAATTAAGTAAGAAAAGTTTTGATATTATTTAAAGAATATTTATTCTAAAATTAAAAAGTTTGTCACAACAGACATACTATGTTGTGAGCATTTTTTGAATTATTTATTTATTTATTTATTTTGCCATTAAACCAATCAGGTGTTGTAAAAATTTACATATTTAAACAATGGATTTTTTTTTTTTTTATGACTGCAATTTAAACGTCCCGCATTTGCCTTTTCATTATTCGGAATAGACAAATGAATCTAAGCCAAGATTGTCGTTTGTCGGTAATCAATATCACCAACAATGGTTAGATACGCCTCCATTATACATATGTTGGTTGTATCGAATACTAAAAAAAAAAAAAAGAAGAAAAATAAAATTTTAAATTTTATAAATATAAAAATTATATATTTAATAAAAAATAATAATTTTATAATAATTAATATTAGAGTCGATCCGACTTAAACTAAGATATCCATCGCCGACCACCCTAAGCGGAAGAATAAGCAAGGCGACCCCACCCCCAACCCTTCCCCCCACACTCTACATGAAAGCTCCACGTCCTCATATCTCCTTTATTATTGAAACAACCACCAAAAAAAAACATTTTTAATCTAATATTGAAAAAGCTTATTTATTATTATTATTATTATTATTATTATTATATTAAAAATTATAAATTTAAACTTTGATTAAGACATTTAATGGAATTAAATATATGTTTGTAAAATTTATTCTTTAGATGATGTACAATTTTTCTCCCAATATATGTCTGCGAATACTATTTTCAATTTTTTTATTCTATGAAAAAGAAAAAAAAAAAAAAAGAGAGAAGGGATCCGTCCGTCTGTGTAAAACACAAGGAATTCAACCCAGTTGAAGATATATTTTGATAAATTTGCTACGCGTCGCGAAAAAACTTTTATAATTATGTTGACGTTTTCAATTGGACAATCTCCGAGGTGAGTTGGATGATTATAATGGTGGTGGACTGTAATCAATCAAAAAAAAAAAACAAAATTACAAAACTTTGAGTTCTTGTATTCCAATTCGTTAAGAAAGGATAAGGAGTATGAAATGCGGAAAGCTAAGGGTTTGAATTTCGACGAGCTTCTTAACAGGGAAAAAGAAAAAATGGTTAAATGTACTTTTTTTTTCTTTTTTTGCAATATATATTATCTCTTTCTACTAAAATGTTTCAAAATTCATATCTGTTCGAGATTGCTTTTTGCGGAGGAAAGAATAGAACGAGCATTTTAAATTTGTAATAAAAAAAAAATTATGGGATTTAAATTGTCGAAGACTAATATTACAGTTGTTGCTTACAGTGGAGTTTCATTTGGCAACTGTGAATTCTCAAGGTGGTGAGTTCTTCCCGGAAAGGCAATTAAATGAGAGCGTCTTACGGATGCTTTTGACATTAATTTATAAATATGATGATCAACAATTTTATGATGTATTTTTATTTTGGTTAAGGAAAAAAATGATCACTTAAGAGTTTCTTGGGTGCCTCAATATCTTTTTTTTTTTTTAATTTTTATTCCAAAAACAGATTCTGATAATTATTCTTTATAGGAAAGAAAAAAAAAAAAAAAAGAGGGGGGGGGGGGAGGGTGTGAGTGTGTAGAGTCCGTGGAGGGGCCACGTATCATATTTGAGCTCCGTCGGAAACCCTATCCATGTAATGAAAGTCCTTCCAAATAGTCTCCCATTTTCATCGGCACAACAAAACAGTCGGTTGCAATTCACATTTCCTTTCGTGATTGTATTTAATGATTTTGATTTATTAATATTTATTTTTTTATTTATTTTATCTATTTTACTTATTTTTCTAATAAAACTCTTTTAATAAATTTACCATTACGTATGATCTAGTAGTATTGGTGAGCATTTTCAACTCTCCTGCCCCGTTTCTCATCAAAGCTCTGCATAGAGGAGAGACTCCAATCCAAACTCTCTCTCTCTCTCTCCATCCGAAGCCAAGAAATTCCAGCTCAAAATACCGATCCTTTTTAGCTCTCTCTCTCTCTCTCTCTCTCTCTCTCTCTCTCTCTCTATCACACACACACACACACACACACACACACACACACACAATGCCTTCTGGAAAGAAAAAGGTCCAAAAATTTATATTCATAGCCAATGCAGGCTGTGACTGTCGCAGGCCGAAGCCCTCGGAAGTGCACGAGCCAACACTACTGGCCAATTCCAAAACATCCAAACCAAAAGCACAGCACGCAAAGGCTTCTTCTTCCTCCTCAAGCTCCTGCAATAAAAATGGAGACTTTCCTATGTACAATGAAGAGGAAGACCAAACTTCCACAACAGTTTCATTCAGCATAGAAACCAACACCACATCAACCCACAATTCCGAATCCGACCCCGATCACCCAAAACCACCCCACAAAGTCATCCGCAGCATTGCTGTCGTCAAGGATTCCGACGACCCGTATCAGGATTTCAGCCACTCCATGCTGCAAATGATCTTGGACCAAGAAATCTACTCAAAAGATGATCTTCAAAAGCTTCTGCACTGCTTCCTGGAGCTCAATTCTCCTTGTCACCATGGTGTTATCATTCAAGCTTTCACTGAGATCTGGAATGAAGTTATCTCTAAGAGGCTGATTATCAGCACATCAAAGAAGCCCTGTGTTGGAGATCATGACCCATCACATGACGATCAATCCTAGCTGTGTCAGCCATGTGAGGGCATTAATTCCACTTGTGGGTGTCGTGATGCTTCACCAGGACAGCTCATAGTCACAGCTTTGTGTTGCTGATCTTTTTCTCCCTTTTCCCTTTTTTTTTTTTTTGGGATATAATATTACAATTCATAATTTAGATTCAATTTTTAAGAGCCTAATTTTTTTTCTTTTTTATGTATACTGTGAATGTGAATGCAAAGCCAATGGCATTAATAACCAAACTGGTGCAGTTTTGAATGGGAGTTGCTGGCTGTTTGGCCTATAGATATTTTTTCACATGTAATTAAAAAAAAAAAAAGTAATTTGCTAGCTGCATGGTTGTGACATGACTGAATTCTTGTTATAGAAGAATAAAAAATTAAGGAAAATAGGGAAACAAATAAGAATGAAAATTTTGAAAAGGAAAAAAAAGGGAAAATTACCTAATTATCATTATAACGTAAATGAAAATACAAAAAAAAAAAAACACCATAAGTAATTCTTCTTCTTTTTCAAAATGAATGGGTGAATATTTGATTTTTTTTTTCTATTTCCCATTGTTTCTTGCTTCAAATTGTTTTTATTATATAAACATGACGTCAACTTGATGTTCACTTCCAATCACCAGGATAGCCATTTTAGCATTGAGGTGTCTAACATCTTTCATGCTTATGACTTTTTTTTTTTTTTTTGAAATTTTTTTATTTACTAAATTTGCGTTTCCTTGACTTTTGTTTTTGGTTGATAAAACAAATTGTCAATTCATTTAGTTTTCTTTTCACAAAAAAAAAAAAAAATCAAAGTTGATGGAGGTTCATTTGGTTCTTTTGTGTTTTTCTTCTTCCAAAAGGGGTGAAGTTTTGGCCTTCTTTTCAGTTTTTTCTTTCTAAAACCAGCGGCACAAAGTACAGCTATTTTCAATGGCCGGCAAACATTCATCCGCTTATCGAAATTTGGGGATACCGAAAAGGTTGACTTTTTGGGTTGATTTTTTTGGGAGATAATTGAAATTTATCCAAATGGGGATGGGGCCAAATATATAGCAAATTTTATAGTTTATTTTAGTCCTAACTGAACAGGTCAATGGTTACATTTGGGAGTTTTCTTGCCGAATTAACAATTAATTAATCAATAGACCACCGCAACCCAAGAATAATATATACCACAAGAATTTAATTTTTCTTTCAAATATTGTTCACTGATTAATTTTGACATATTATTTGCATTTTCAAACAAATTATTGGCATAATTAATGTATCTACCCCTCCAATAAAAAAAATTAAAGCAAAAAAAAAAAAAAAGGGTCAAAAGACCTCTAGTCCGTACAAGACGCCGGCATGTTTCTCGGGCCCATCTTCCAGGAAATACACGTCCCTCATCTTTTGAAACGCGTGCCACGTCAGCAAGCTATCTGAACCGGCCTGATGGCATTTCCCGACCGCACGGTGCACTTCCAGCGTCCGGGCCACCCGGTCCAGCCCTCCGTACAAGCTCTCGCAGAACCGCATCATGTGCTTAACGTCATAAACCCTATCGCCGAAGAACACCCTCAACATCGCCAAGAACTCCCCCAGCCCTCCCGGCAGCGAGCGGCGGGTGAGGATCTTGACCAGGTACCCGAAATCGTACGCGCTGTGGAACGTCACCCAACTCACCATGTCGTTGCAGACGAGCCCGGAAGACATCATCAGCTCGGCGAACCGGGCCGAGTCGATCCCTTCCACTCTGTTCCTCTCGAAGTCAATCCCCTGTCGCCTCAACAGCTCGATCGAGTCCGGGGCGTGCAAGTCACGCTCCAGGTCAAAATCCCGGAAATTGAACTCCCAGATGAAGCGGGAGCCGCCATCCCCGGCGCCGAGGTCGGGCAGATTCCCGTTAAAGTCGGACAGGGTCAGCCCCACTTGTATGAGATTCAAAGCATCGACGTTGGATTTAAGAACCTTGTAGTGGTCGGACGGCTTGCGGTGGCTAAGGTAGTACTTGTTACTGGTGGGGTCCACGGGTGGTCGATACACGAGTCCAGGAAATTCAGTGTCCATTGAAATGTAAGGGAAGCGATCGATCAGTTCACTGATCAGTTCGAACTCGGCTTCTAAATTGTGGGACCAGACCTCACGTATGACAACAACTGGCTTCGACTCCTCCATTGTTTGCCAAAAAATAATAAGAACAATAATAAAGCTCTAAACTTTTATACAGTTTTCTCAGTGAAGTGAAGAGAAGACTACTAGTACTGGAGGGGTTGGAGCACTGGACTTGGATTTGATCTTCTCTTCTATGAGATGCTTCCTTCTTGGTGTGGGTGTGGGCGGCATGGGCTTTTGTTATATATAGATAGATAGATAGATAGAAGATGGGAAATGGAAGAGAATGATGTTGCTCGGAAAGACGAGGGGAGCAGTTTTAGCGTTTGGGTGTTTTTGAGAGTTCAAAGTTCAACGCGTTGGGAAATTTTGACAAGACTGAAAGTGAAAGCAGGAATGGCGGCCCCAAACTCCAGACTCGGTCAACATAAATACGCACACAGTGCGTTGAACTATATATATATATATATATATGCTATCATTTATTTATTTTGAAATTTCTTAATCCTCAAAATAGGATTCCTTTAGATTTGAAAACAAACCGGCGTTTTACAGAATTAATGGACCAATCTGGTGCAAACCGAATTTTTTCAGTTGAATTCCTTTGCCTGTTCAAATCAGAGAACCAATCCAATCTTGATTTCAGGACAGTGATTTTTTTTTTTTATTCGATCAGGGTTTTTAAGCTATGAAATACATACTGTATTTGCTGTCCATTTTTTTAGAGCGTAAAAAGCAAAATTTCATCTACAATACACACATATATATGGTGATTATCATCCACCAACTTTTTTTTTTTTTAATAGAATACCACAATTAGGTTATTTTTCTTTTTTCCTTTTGTCGCTAGTCTTTTTATTATGTATGTCACTTGAAACTTTAGCAAATGATATGTATGAACAACTTAATAATTTTTTTTTTAAAAAACTGAAAAAATTTTAAAAATATCATAACAAATTTATAAATTAAAAAAAGAAAAAAAAATTTTTTAAAAATTATTTTTTAAACATATTTTTGGATTTTTGGATTTTTTGTATTTTTTATTTAAATTTTTTTTAAACTTTTAGATTTTTTAAAAGTGCTTTTCAGATTTGCCTTTAAATTTTTAGATGTTATTTTGAACTTTCAGATTTAAGAAAAAATGATTTTTTTTAATTTATAAATTTTTGTTGATATTTAATTTATGACATTTGTAGATTTTTTTTTTAAATTTTTTTAAAAAACTTAAAACCTTTTTGAAAGTGTCACGTTATCAACAATTTGCTGATATGATATACAATTGTATTTAAAAATCACAAAAGACATAGAAATTATATGTGTGTGTGTGTGTGTGTGTATTGTTTTTTCATTTTTTAGAATTAGAAGATAAAGTGGATTTTGTTGTTCTTTTATCAATTTTGAGAACGTAAAATTCTTAGACTGAAATTTATCGTACTCAATGTATTCAAGCACCAATATGTTTTTAAAAGTTAAATCTACCTGTACTCTGTATAAAACATATAAATGACTAGCCAACAGATATTTAAAATAATAGATAATTGAATCATTATTGATCCCTTGGTCATATGACACGGCATCTTAGTTGGTCACTTAAATAATTAAAATTTTCACATAATTATCACGTCCATTTATCAATTTTTTTTTGGGAGACATTTAGTTAATTATATAGTTATTATAATAATAATAATAATAATAATAATAATAATAATAATAATAATAAGGTTATAGAAACAACGATACTGCATTTGTATATTTTCGCCTCCCGTGAGTCCCTCTTGCCAATGGTGGAATCAAAAGGGATGATTCTGTCTGTATTAGTCAACCGAAGCTCAGTCAAAGGTTGCCCTCATGCTTTGCATTTTTTATAACGTCGCTTCACTTCGCTGTTATTTAGTAACACAAGAAATTTTTTTAGTTCTAAGGAGTCCACTCCCATATATTGAGTGTGGTCAACTAATTTAATCTAATTGTCACAACAAGATATGTTGTGAAAAACAAGGACTTTCATCCAATTTTTTTGAGACACAAGTCGAAATAATCAAAGAAAACTAGTTTCGAAAGGTTCACCGTGAATCTTAGATGGGTTTGCTCTTTTGTCTCCTCCCTTTCTTGTTTGTTTGAACATCTTTTTGGGCAGAGGTTACACTAAAGTCTAGTTTAGCAGGAACCACGAAATTGAGAGAGAGAGAGAGAGAGAGAGAGAGCCACAATTTTCTTCATTCCTATTCCAAAGAAAAGCATACCCACTGACCAGCTGTCTTAGAACAGCAATCATCGACCTTTCTGACTCTTTCAGAGATAGAAAAGCCCCATCTCCTCCTAAATTCCCCTTTCACAACCTTCCATACTTTCCTAAAAATTTTTAAAAATACATACATATATATATATATATATATAAAATACCAAATATTAGAGTTCTGGACCAGTTCTTTCTTAGAAGTTGAAAGTTGATGTGATTAGTGTTGGGTCTACCGATAATTGCGTGAGTGTAGCACATTTTTTTTTAATATATATTTTACAGAACTCTCTACACTTATATATATATATATTTTTTTTTTCATCGCTCATGTTTGGTGGTGTTAGCTTAACTTCCGAATTAGAAAATCCGACCTGGTAAATCTTCAACATGACTCATTTGCAACACTTTTTTTATTATATTGTCCAGTTAAAGCATTTGTGACCCGTATACACGAATTGTTTCTTTTCTTTTTTGTTTTTTTGAAGGGTACGTATACCCAAATTGTTAGCCTTATGCATACAGTCCAATTTTTTCTTCACTCGTTTTGTGACTGTCATGTCACAAACTTTATGCATACAAAACTTTAATTTCGTAAGTATTTTCAACGAAACTTTATGAATAAGAAGAATAATAACAAACACTATGAAAATCCCTAACATCAACCAAAAATGAGGAAAAGAAAGAGAAATGATGAAAATAAATAAAAAAAAAAGAAAAAGAAAGGAAAGGACGATAAAAAACAAAAAATTTTGAACAACAAAAATTAGGTATATAGAATGAAGAGGCAGCCCAGGTAGCTCTCTCCTTCAGTTTGCTAACTGCGGACTTGTCGTCTCCTTGGTGTATCATCCTCATTAAGAAAATCAAGCAATACAGTGCTTTTGCATCTGGGGCATTTGGGATCCACCCGCGGCAGCAAAAGGTACATGAGGCACCGAGTACACCCCACAAGCAGCATGGACGTTCCCTCTTTGTCCGAGCTGCTTCTTGAAGAGCAGGTTATAGTCTCTTCCGTCTCCGACGACACGCACGAGCTCTCGCCGGGCGACATCTCCACGGAAGAAACCGACGTCTCTGGGGAGCTGACTTGCCGGTTACTACTATCATTACCACGGTGTAGCAGGCTCATCTTTAAATCCAATTTTCCCTTACTCATGGCACTTGATGAACTCTCTTTGTAACCCTTTTCTGTTATTATATTACATATGAAAACATGTCAAGACTTGGGTCATCAAAGCTATCATCGTATAGGGGGAGGGGGCCATGGGACTTACTGAGAGTTCATATATGAATAGAACAGTAACATATATGTCAGAAACTTTAGGGAAAACAAGAAGCTAGAAAAAAAGAACTTACCTTGCGTAATTGTGTCAAATATATATATATATATAGCCTTTCTGAGGTGACAATCGTTTATATAACAAGAGAACCAAAGACAATGGGTGTTGGTGTTGATTTGTTTTTATGCCTCTGAGGCCATTATATAATGACGAAACGCGAGCGAGAGGTGTGGGCTCTTCTTTTGGTTGTTTAATTTAAAGGTGGATAGGATTGGAAGGCCGGAGGGATGGAGAAGGTGGGGAGATCAAATATAACAAGTCATATAGAGAGAGTGATTTTGTACGTAGTTGTGGAGGAGTATTCACAAAATTAATGCTCGTGTTTGGGAGTGGGGTTGGGGTTGGTTGGTGCCTGACACCTTTCACACGCCAATCAAACAAGTTCTTGGCAAATTGGCCTGTCAACTTTGCACCATGTAAAAAAGCTCCTTTGGTGGGGCGGCGTGGTCTCAAGACTGATTCAAGTGATGAAGTTGCAGGGACGTGACGCATCCACGTTGCTTGTACTCTTCCACTTTTGTTTCCATTTTTACTTATAGAGAAGAATTGTTTTTTTTTTTTTTTTTTTTTTTGGTTCTTTGGTCTTCCACCAAAACATGACGTGAGTATGTGGCTAAGCTTGAGTGCCCTAAATGGCTTTTGTATTTATGTTCCCGTTGCCGCGTTTCTTTAATTTCATGGGTTTTTTTTTTGTTTTTTTATTAAACTCTTATAATTTATAGTTTGTAATATTTAATTTAGTTTTTAATCTTTTTAATATTCTGATATAATTAAAATTTAAACATCATTCAATCTTCTTTTTCATATTATAAGTTTAAAATATTAATATTTTAAATATTACAATTCAAAAAAAAAATTTTAATCAATCAATAAATCTGTCTAATAGAGTAATAATAATAATTAAAAATTAATTTTGCATGCTACAATAAAAAAATTTTAAAAAAGAGTAACAATCATAGTTAAAAATTTTATTTTAGTCCACTGCTTAATTTCATTCGATTACTTTAACTCAACCGTGATAATTTTAAAATAATAATATTAAAAAATCAATTAAGTAAAATATTATATTCTTAATTAATCATTATCAAAAATTAACACGACATAATAAAATAAAAAAATACAAATTGTAAAATAATTTGACATTATATATTTTTGTTATTTTTAACTATTTATATTAATTTAATAATATTTTAAATTAATTGAAAAATAATAAAATTGAGATTTAATTTTTATGAATATTAATAAATTAGTTCTAAAACCTACGCAAAGTGCGGGTTCTATATTAATCTCTATGAGTTTCTGTAGCATAGCTAACCATAACTATCAATCTTTTTTCTTTTTTTCTTTTTTTTTTATGTTTGTTTGTGTGTTTAAGGATAAGAATATTCTTAGATCCAAATTTGACGTCAATCAAAACTAAAACCCTAATCCGAACGATGTTACGAAGACACAACCCCAAATAAGCCAAGATGAATTCGGGATTTTGTTCATCTCTTTATCAACCAGATTAACCCTTATTGATAGTCGATGAATGTGTTTAAAAAATGTTGTACTTGAAAAAACACCTCTCTTGATTAATTTCCATGTTCTATCTTTTGGTGCTTAAAAATTTTTTTTTTTTTTTTTGTCTATGAGAAGGCTCATCAAACCTCAACTTATGGGGGGGTGGATTATTTGTCTACCTACGCAACCAATCTACTATTTTCCGTAAACCTTCCCAATTTATCATTCTAATTAACTCACATGTAACGTTTATATTTAAAATATTATGTTCTCACGTGCAATTTCCCCCTTTGACCAATTGACTTTAGGCGATGAGGCGTCCCTCATTTAGTGGGGGGGGGGGGTTGGATATTGACTTTTCTTTTCCTTTCTGTCGTGACTTATCTAAATTCAACTTGGCCCATAGATTAAAACAAAAAAAAAAAAATGTTTTCCATGGGCACGTTTGGAGGCTGTTGGCCGGAAAGATTTGGGTAGCTCTGACCATCTTCAAGAACTTTGACTTTTCTTCTCCACACCCCCCCCAACCCCACCTTTTTTTTTTTGTGGTGAAATTAATGCAAAATTTGTTTAGGGCTTGCAACTTGGATATGTCGCACCCAACACACGTGCATATATATTAGTCGGCTATCTAATACAAATCGCATCAATGCGTTCAGGTAAACTAGGTTCAAGTTGACCTACCATCTATGTAGTAGTAGTTCGGTGTGTAATTTCTTTTGTATTGCCCCGTGGTTGAATTCCCTCGCTCTACTTGTTCTCAAATAAATAGAATTTGAATGAAGTTGAGCTTCAAACTCAGTTGCCTTTACAATAATTGAATACGAGCAAAATTTACTCAGATGCAATAATATTCAAATTGGTCAAATAAAGACACAAACAGATAATTCTTAATATTATTAATCTATAATTACGATGATAATCGACATATTTGTTGTAATATACCTTTTTTTTTTCAATGTTAAAAAAAAAAAAAAAGGGTTTAAGTTTCCTACAAAGCATTAAACATGATTAATTGGTTCCATCCGTCTTCTTTTGAAAAACCTTCGTCTGAAAGTTAGGTGCCTTGCGTTGAAAACTGACTGCAGATGAGATGCCTCTGCCTACCGGATTCGACCCCCTCATTTAGAAGCTCATAGAGTCGTGTCTCCCAGCATAAGCCTTGCTCTGTTCCATCCCAGCCATGAGATTAAGAGGCTGGTGACGTCATTAAGTGGTGTGCATGACAAAATATGCCTGCCTCGGATTATTTAGCTTAAAAAATTAAATTATTTTTAGAAAAATATTCCTTTTCAAATATATACATATATATTTAAGACGCCAATGGAACCGAAACCATTGTTTAGCTTTTGTGAAAGTTCAAAAAGCATTATTCCATTACCTGTGCCAGCGCTATTCTACATAGTTGTACATGGAACAATTAATCGACTTTATTTCCAAAGTTTAATGCAGAATAACTATGTTCTGAACTTTTAACATTCAGGTTATAATAGAATGATATAACTATTTATAACGAGACTCGCTTTTCAAAAAATTTTTTAAAAAAAAAAAAAGAAAAAAGGAGGAGCATTTATGAAAGTTGGTATCAACGCATGATGCTCCCTGTACTTCTTGGCTCGTTTAGGAGTACCAGTACAAAACAAGGACCATGAATGAAAACACAAACTTCCATTTTTGACACTATAAACAGGTAATGATAGACCTTTTACAATGTACCGAAGAATGAGATGCACTCTTTCATCGGAAGGCATTTGCTCGTTGGCTTACTCTTTCATCAGAAGGCATTTGCAGGGTGGCAAGAAGCCAACGTTATACAGATATCAATGACACATGAACACCTAACGAAAAGTTGTTTTTCAAATTCTAGTCCTCCAGTATCTGTTGTCGTTCAAGCTCAATAATGCGTTCAGTCATCGAGCTTACAGTGCCATTTGTTGTCACGTTACTGCATTTGCACCGCAGCAGCTGCTGTTGTAGACTCCTGACCAGCTCATTGAGCTTATGAATGTTCTTCTCTTGTGACAACATAATCTGTCCCAAGTCATAATTGCTCATTTAATAACTATGACATGATTCAGCCAACACTTCATATAACATTTGGTCATCCCAGCAAAGTATTGGCATCTTGACAACAAAGAATAAGCTGCGTCCTATAGCCACAGTTGTTAAGTTATAAAACCTTTTTCTGCCTTTTTTGGTTTTTCCTTTGTTTTTCTCCTGCTATTTGAAACTAAATGCATGAAATGACATTTTCGCTGACCACAGATGACTCAATCACCAAATTTGCATGACTGTTCATGCATGCCATAAAAATGTACGCAAACAAACAAATACAACTAAATGAGGTCAGTGAAATGCACCATATTTTCTATTGACATATGCATACACAAGAACTTTCATCAAACAATTATATCACATGTTTATGTTATTTGCAACCATTTCTTATGGTCATCTTTCTTACAGTCTTTCTCTGTTGGGTATCAGCACAACGTCTAATGTTACGACCGTTTATATTAACAACTTACAATTATGAAGCAATAAAATGTAAGATGAGACTAGTGCACTGTTATCACCCCAAATATTAGTGTCAAGAAGAAAACTATTGTTCAATAACATAACCATTACAGTCATCCCCCTTGGGAAAGAAGCCAGCTTCCAGGAAAAGTGGGGAAGCTTATAATATTATCTACACATTCCCCAAGCAAAACAGAAGTGTTGCAAACAGTTTCGGTATTTCCATGAGTTTTTGATAGAACAATATTGGGAAATCCAACACACACCCCCCCTTGCACGCGGCTGCAGGAGTGGGTGGCGGAGGGTGCCACCAATAATAAAAGAAACAAAAATAAAAAAGAACCATATTTCACAAGACCCTTCAACACGGAAAGGGCTCCCTGCCCTTTTTGAATCAGACAGAAAGCGGTTGGTCTTTCTAAACAATGAAGTGATAACCAGTGCCATCAATCAATATGTGGGCATTGTAATCTTGATCATGTTTCAAGGGTTGTTCAAAAGGTATAGAAATAGAATGCAGCTACAATGCAGATTATGTACACAAGTTATCTGAGATTTATCATGTCCAAAGTTCCTAAAAAGCATAACAAGTCACAACTCTGCATAATGGAAAATCAAAACTACTCAAAGCACAACTTGGATGAATAAAGTATCAGATAACTAGCCTAGAAATGAAATTGCATAGAAAGTTTTAAGAGATGCACATTCCTATACTGGCACATACGTGGAACATATACAAACGGATGAATGAATATAAAGACAGATACCTAGATTTGAATATCAATATAACAAAACCTTAAATCCCAAATTTAATCGGAGTTGGCAATATAAATCATTTCTTGTCATCCATTTCTGTCCTCATTTCCTACAGTGGCCATAAAACTACCTAAGCATTCTCATGTCTGTCATACTCATTTTTTTGACATGTTGGCCTAATCTTTGTTCAACAGAGTTACCCTTCAACCTAATAAAAATTTTGCGATCACACAAAACTCTAATAGCACACGTCCACTTAGCCATCCAACCCTTGTCCTATAAGGAGATTCTCTATATTATTATCACTCTGAATAATAGAGCCTAAATAATGGAATTTGTTTCATTGAGGGACATCTATACCATCTAATCTAACAGTATGTCCCATTTCACTCCTAGCATTATAAAATCCACGAATTCATCCATCAATGGGACAGCATCAAAGATGTCAAGAAACCTTGTCAATAAAGCACATACCATGTCACAGCTATAACAGCAAACACTATACAGTTCAAATCTTTCCTAAAAGCTATTTCCTGACTCACCAAATGAATAAGGTCATCAACTACAACTACAAAAGGGGGGAAACTTCCCATTTAACATATGTGGCCTCACGGATCAAAGTCACAAGTAGGGAAACTTAAAGCAAATCTGTTTGCATTAAATTGTTAAATCACCAAAAAAAAGGACACAATAATATGCAGGCATGAATTGCGAAATAGTGAAGAACTTGACAGCTAATGTCAATGCAATGGGAGCCTTAATATGAATGAAAAATAAATTAAATTCCATGCCAGATAAGCTCTCCATGTTATCACAAGAAAAGGAACTCCAGGCAGAATTCAAATATGACCAATTAATTAGCTGAGTCTTCTGCTAAAGCTGTGATAGATGACTGCTTAGTTCCAGTAATAATCAGGGCCTTTATATTAGTAATTTATGGCAGGTAGGCAAGGGACGTAGTTACACTAAGATAAACTAAAACCAACAAAAAAAAGATCTGTCATTTTCAACCAATAAATGGCCCTAAAAAGGTTAGCAACCTATACTCCCTGTGCTGTAAAAAGATCCTCAAGAGAGTAATTTACAAAGAAAAACGAGAAAAGAAAGGAAAAAGACAGATGGAACAATGATTGTAATCAAATGTGCACAGAGGAATCAGTTATTCTAGTTTGTTCATGGAGCAGAGGTGGATAGTAGTGGGCAAAAACAATAACTTAGTTTTTTTTTTTTTTCAACATGTTTATTGGAGGAAAATGAAAGAGTGTTTTAGAAATTCACAAAGCCTTGAGAAGCTTTAACACTCAGGAGCCTAAAAGTGTGAGCCATAGAGAAGAAAAGCAGCAGCATAAAAATAAAATGCAATTAGAAGACACGCTAGGTCTTGGTCTTGGGATGGGGATACAAATCCCCACCTCTACCCTATCACGTAATAGAGACATTGCAATGTTTATACCTGCATTATGGGTTTATTGGATAAATAAATAGATGGCAACCATGGGGACACAAGAAGACAGAACTTGGAATATCAATTAGCTAAAAAATTGGTGGCAAAAAAGCCAAATCAAGCAATCTATAACCTCCAAGAATTCACTTCATTCAAAGTCATTTCGTCCAATAGTGCAGAATGCTGCTATTAAACTCAATTTCCAAAGGAAATGAAGAGAACATCATTTAAAAAAAAAAGGTGCTACCTTCTCCTTCACAGCTTCTTCCTTCTTGGATATTTGTTGCTGCTTCTGGGAGACACTAGAAGTTGAATTGATATCATTTACAAGTTGTTGTCTCCACTCAAAGTGAGAGGTGATTATGAGTATAAGTAACAAAAAGACCAGAAACATGGGCCTAGACATCATTACAAGGTGATCTCACAACACCTGCTCAAAAATTGAAAAACAAGCACATCAACTGTTCTTCAGAGCAAATCTCTCACAACAAGAAACAAAACTTGAAAATGATGAGGACCCAAGATTAAAGGGAAGTTAACTGCCAAAACAAAGATAATTGGAGCAGCCTTGACACTTTCTTTAGGAATCAGCCTCCAAAAGGCTGAAAAACACTAAAATGTGTTAGATTGTTCCTCAAAAAGCCATATGGCTATATCCATATATAGGTTTATGCACGAGCAAAATAAACTCCCACTAATACTTCAGAAATTATTCCTAACAAATATGAAGAACATAAAAAATATTAAATAATATTACTGATAAAAGAGAATGTATCAGAAAAATGGCTACTTTTATCATGAGTCAATCCAAATTCAAGCTATAAGCTTTAAAAACTAACTGAAACTGGTACCAATGGCCCGTATCCCTTCAAACCAAGTAAATGATTCAAGCTCAATTGTGACAGTAAACGAAGGATGCAATTTACCCAGATAAACTAAAATTAATATTATTACACATTTGAGGCTACAAATATCAAGTCCACCCACTTCGTTTAATCGTTCCTATCGGTTTAAGCAACAAAGATTCAACGATTTTCTTTACCTCTCTACCATTTACGCGGGCACCAAGCAGGACCCAGTTCCATTAACACATTGAAGAAGAGCAATATCCCATAAACCACATCGACTCAAAAGCCACAAAAAAAAAATTGAAGGAAAAAAAAATGACTTACAGATCGAAGCGAACGAGAAAACCGCAAACTCATGATGGGGTTTAATTGATACAGTTTGGCCGAGTGGTCATGTTAGCTTTCGAGTTACAGGTACTGCATGAAGCTTATTCTTGGATAGCTCTCCAAGCCAAGGAAGAGCGCCAATGGCGGAAATTAGAGAACAGAAGGCAGATTTAAGTTAACAAAGAGAGCAACTTTGTGCACGGAACGATTTGTCGTTTTCACCAAATTATACTGCCTTTGAAGATTATAATTGACGAAAATAAAATTTTCGAAATTTACCACTTGAGAATCGATTTTAAATAAATAGAAAAGTAATTTCGCTAAAAAATTGTGTTAAATTTATTTATTTTTTTAAATATATATATTTTTAAAATACTACTATTTATATTTCGTTATCTTTTTTTATGTGATATAAATTTTAATTTATTTTTTTAATAATATTAATTGTTTATATTATATTAATCAATTTAATAACATGATAATAAAAAGGAGATAAATTTAATATATGGTATGCGAATAGGTATAAATGTATTTAATATAAAATATTATATGCAAATTAAATAGAATTAATATATTTGATATAATTACAAAAAATTTTAATATAATTAATGAAATTATTATCTTTTTTTTATCAACTTCTAAATATCCTCAAATCCTTCCGACCATTATTTTATTTGACAGTCATAACAAAATACTAAGCATTCTTTGCTTTTATTTATTTTTTATTTTTTATTTTTTTTACAAAACAAAAAAGGATGCATCGAATATATCAATTAACATAAAACATCTCGATTGACATGAAAGATTACTTAGTGTTAATTTTTATTATTTAATATTTTTAATAAAGTATATAATACATTACTTAAAAATATTATTAAACCTAAAAATGATTTCTTTCACGTTTAACCTTACTGCAGTCTTTGCCCTTTTTTTTTTTTTTTTTTTTAATTAAGGAGAAACAAAAGGAGCAAAAATACCCAACTCCCAAAACACCACAAAGACATGCCTGCCTGCCTGCCTGCCTAGGCACTTCACATTGCGTGCCAGGACTAGGAGGTTTTGTACGGGGAGGCGGCGTCTGCAATTCTCTCGATGGCTTGCCGTGGACCTCCCAACGACAAAGACAGCAACAACAAGACCACAACAGTCAGGACAATAACTGATACTACCCGTATCGGCCGGCAGCGATGAATGCAGAGCAGGTCAGTCACGCATTTCGGTTGCTCCTTCGGCTTCTTCTGCTTATTGGGTGCCGGGGCAAGAGGAGCAGCACTCGCTATTCTCCTCTTGAGCTTGATTCTCCGCCTCGCGGTTCCTTGCGAAGGAGTTGTTGGCGGAGGATGTGCTCGTGAGACAATGGGTTCCACTGGCGGCATCCGAGGATTGTCGAAGGTTGCAGTGTTGCTCACGAACCCTGGAGTAGCAGCAAATAATGGAGTTTCATCCAGCTTAACTATATCATCTTTCAGTATATCAGCATAAAAATCTTCCTCGGTATCAGAATCCTGGAATTCAACAAAAAAACGGAAAAAAAAAAACAAACAAAAGGATGCATCAGACCTTGGTTTCGAAGTCTCGACCAGGCGGCGGTGATCATGTTGAACTGCCATCTGGAGGAATGCTTCTTTTAAGTTTGAAATTATGTACCAAGGTCCAAAAAAGAGTGGGCAATATACGTCCAAGTGAGTGAGAAAAAGAGTAGTAGACCTTTTGGCAGCCGGAATATTCTGCAATGCTAATCTCATTTGACAGTTTCTGTTCAGTTTCAGATGCTGAATCAAACTGCTCAGTAGAATGCGATTCATTGCTTAAACTCTTCTTGGAGCGCTCCGCTGCCTTTTGCGTTAGTGACACTCCCATCCGATCAGCGTCACTTCCAAATGCAGGAGGGCTGCCGTCATGAGCACGCGGAAAGTTTCTCTGATTTAGAGAATCCCAGCTTGAAGCATCGCTTGGACGGAAGTCTACATTCTTCCGGAGACGGCAAACAACAAGGGAATCCTGAAATTCACAACAATTCAAGCCCATATATTATCAGCATTCTGGAATGAAAAGCTCAGCCAATTCATATACAAGTGAAAGCTCGCGTCTTAGTGTCGCACTAATCAGCATGTTCTAGTGGTAGACTTTTAGTCCTAGTAATCAGATGATTGACGAAAAAAAAAAATCTTAATATTAATTAATGCCGGATTACATAAGAGAATGCAAATCACGTCTGCAGCAAGTAATCACTGGAGCAATTAACAGATTAAAGGCTTCATGATGATGCTCAACACATTCTGTGATCAGTAAGTACTTCTCTGAAAGGCATAGTTTACTGTGAGTGGTGACTCGGGACAAGAGCGATCCATAGGATTCATCAACGATCAAGCATTATCTGTAATCAACATTTAGAGTTTTGATTGAATAGAATAGTTCAGTTATAATGCAGAAAGACTCACCTGAGAGCTCCCATACATGGAATATTCATGCATAATCCATTCGGTCCTTTCCCCTTTTGGAGCACGACCCAGATGGAACACAAGAGTCCTTTTCGTTCCAATCAAATCAGAGCCTGACTTTACGTTACGCTCCTTCCCTGTGGCCTTCCAGTAACCGAGCTCAGTTGCCCTCTTACTCTGCGAGCCATTTGGGTATTTCCTTCCGCGAGCAGCGAAGAAGAACCACTCATTGTCCGATTGGATTACAGATTTGGCTTGTAACAGAAAATCAAGTACTGATCAGTGGCAAAATAGAAGAAAATTCCTGGGATAGTTTATTTAACAAAATTGCAGCAGAGCGTTAGTGTGCATGAACATGTTATATATCATTCCATGCATAAATTATGCTGGTTGCATCGCCTTCCTTTTGTATTCTTCAATGATGCCAAAGCTCTCCTGTACCAAGCAAACTTCTGTAGATCTTAACAACAACAACAACTACAATAACAATAAAAACTTAATTCGAAATTATAAATTTCATTAAATCGGCCGGATGAATGTTTTTCATCATTTCGTTCTAAAAAGCAACAAACAAAAAATTTTCATACCATCTTACATAATTTTGAGGGTCTTGTTATCTTTTAGAGTAAATCTATTACGCACAAACCGTTTGCATCTCTAATCTATAATTTCCTTCAGTAAAAATCGACTTGTATCCAATAGTTATATACTCCTAAAAACATTTTCTACTAGAATTGAGTAAAATATTTATAATTAATTTATTTTCCCAAAAAAGAAATATGGGTTCTAAATTAGTGATTTAAAAAATATGCTTTTTTTTAGGAACCAATATATGAAATTTCGAAAAGCGGAAGAAAATTTAACACTAGCGGCAAATCATTAGTCTTAATAACTTAACATCTAAATCACCCACACAAATAACTGGTGAATGCAATATGTGACATATTTAACAACGAATTAATGAGTTAGAGATGAAATTATTGACGATGTAAATGTAATATGTGTATTTAAAACAAATTAAAAAAAATATATATATATATATTACGAGCATTATTGAAAAAGCACGTAAATATAAAATGTCAAATCATGTTTTTTGACGTAAATTTATAAGAGAGCTACAACGAGTCGAAGACTCGAATTTCGAGATAACGAAACACAAACCACCACGTGTTTGCCGCTTCATTAGGTGTACACAAATGAGCCCTTAAGCATTTTGATTTCCCTTCCAAAATAAATATTATTACGAATAAATAAAGAATTAGATATGAGTTTATTAAGATAAAACTTTAATTATTATTAATATATTTTTTATATATAAAATCAACATCCAATTGTGATTATATATCTGTAAATTTATTTATTTATATTTTTAAAAATATATAATTCATTTGGAAAAAAAAATTTAAAAATTATGGCGATGTTTCCATCAATCACAAAAAGAAATTCACACAACAATTCGACTTTCCACACAGGAAAAGAGGGAACAAAGTAAGAAAGGAAGGTCTTGAAGAGAGCAGTAAACAAAGAGTTTTAGGGAATTTTTTTTTTTTTTAAAAAAAGAGGGGGTTGTGGGGTGGTGATGGCACAAACCAGGCAAATCCCAAGGCTCGTATCTACAAATCTCAACCTCTGAGATGACTTCTACGCATTTATCAGAGCCTTCCATCTTCTTCTTAAGGTAGTAAGAGATGAGTTCCACGTCGGTCGGCGAGAAGCGGAAACCTGGAAACGTCGACGAGGCCTCTATTGACATCCGCGTCTCTGGCGACACCCCTGCCATCACTTTACCTTCTCCCTATTGAGGTAACTAGTTTTTTTTTTTTTTTCTCAATCTTTGTTCTCTATGGTAGTGTATTATTGTGGTACTTATAGACTTTAATTCAATGCTTTTCTTTAATAGAATGGAAATTCTCAAATTTAAATCTTAATTACATTAAATTATTAGAAATAAAAAATAACAAATTCTCGTGGAAAAAGAAAAGAAATTCTTTACTTATAGGTAGAGTTGTTTCTTTCTTTATTGTTTTGCATACTTTGCTTATCTTCCCCTTTTTCCTTTTGCTGCAGTGACTGAGGAAGCTTGCGGCAATTCTGCGTTTACTATTTGCACCGCCAGGCTAAGATCAGCAAAAGCTTCCTTTGGGACCCCTTGCTTTTTGGGTTTCGTGTACAGAGAGAATTCTCGGACGAAACGAAGGCTTACGGCTGACTCATGGATGGCCTCGTCTCTCTTCTTCCAAATGTCCAATAGTCATCGTTACGTTTGTCGTTTTTTTTTTTTTTTTTTTTTGTTTTAATCATTAGTGTGTTCTCTGTATAAAATAAAATGCTATATTAAGCATCAATTAGCTAAATAGAAAATCGTCCAAAAAAAAAAAAGCAAGATAAATAAAACGATTATTTTCATTGTATTCCTACATCAATTGTCTGATGGGTCCAATCATATTCAGGAGTAATTGTAGCCTGAATTTGTTACTTAAAAAAGTATATGTGGTTAATCCAATTATGTTTCATATGTACCTCTATATCAATTATCAAGGAAACTTCAACAAATTTCACCTAAATATTGGAGTAATTTTAAACTGTAATTATGGAGAGCTTGTCACCCATATTCTGTAAATCTCCCAACTTTCAATTGTATAGCTAAAATAAAGCCACCCACATTGTAATTTTTTTTTTTTGGGGGCCAAATTGCTGTAAATTTTGTGCATATCAACAATACCCAATAACCATGCAACATAATTTTTCCTAAGAAACATAATAAGGAATGGTTTGACGATGAAAAATTGAAATACTTTATTCTGTCACATTAATATTCAAAATATATGTTGAAAATACCTGTTACATATTTTAAAAGTATCTAACATGGTGTCAAAGTTCTTTTTTTTTTTTGGTTTTGTTTTTTGAGTTATATTTTAAAGTCAATCACATTTTAGGATATTCGAGGCTTCTCCAGGAAGTGTCGGGTAAGAGTCATGTCCGATGCAGATACACATCATCATAAAAATGTCTATGCTTTATTTCACATATCATGATCAAAGAGAATAGTCAGAGGAGAGACTATACCTATGTCATGTCATGTTTCATAGAACCTAGCTTAGCTAAAGCATGATCAAACCTGGTTGGATTGTCCTTTGACATGTTGGATGGACATCTAAATCAAAACACGATGAAAAAACTTTCGCATATTGGGTTATTTAGCCAGCAGGAGTCCAAAATCCTGGTTTGAGCTACTAGCACGAACTTCGACTACCCTGTCCATCTCTAGCGGATATAGAATAGAGGGCAGTGACATTTTCGCTGCCTGATTTAAAGCCTTACCCATCGCTACGAGTTCCAGGATTTTGGATTTGAAGCATCCAATCATTCCTTTTGGTAAATTTAATCAGAGGGCACCCATTATCGTCCGATCATTCCTTGTTTACCCACGTAATGCGACCAATGGACGTAGGATAACTAGAACGAAACATGAAGTTCATCTTATTCCACTTTTTCAATACTAAGGTGCTCTTTCATGGAACACTGACAGAATTCGGTTGACCGTTATCTGGTTACATACTATAAGTCGTCTCGTAACACCTAAGCAAAACCATTGGATTTATACATTCAAACAAACAAAAAAAAAAAGAAGTGTACATGCACAGGTGCCGAGGTGACAGGCCTACCGATATCATTTCTACATCGAAGAGCAGTGGACTGGAATCAATATGTTTTCTCCTAAAATTGGGACGAGTGGAATGTCTGGGTAGGAGAGAAAATTTTTCCCAATTTTCCACTGCCCCATTACTGCGACATGTCCCAATCACAAGCAACGCTAATTCATTTTGTAAAATAAATAAAACTATGGAGAAACTGCACCAGGTTGGCTATTTATCTGTCTAGGTGGAGAGGATCAACAAAATAAGTAGCGCTAATTATCAAGATAAAATGTATTCTAGTGTTGTATTTGTAACCGATTTTCATTTCTTTCATTTGTAATTTCAACTTGTGCTAGAATGCAATGCAGCAAAAGTTTACAGTCATTGACAATAGCATTGGGAATAAAGTAGACGAATTGGAGTGGCCACATATAAGTGATTGCATGCCCTCATCCACTGAAATAATAGACTCAACAGATGAGGTCATGTCTGCAAAATTTTTGGGTGCTCATCCATCTTGCAATATAGCGGTTAAATAATTGGCTGCTTGATGAAATCATACCATAAATTTACATGCATAATATGTGGCGAACTCATGTTATGTCACTAATTTTTGACAGGTACCACGAATATAACTCATAACATAGTAGTCCTGCATATGATACTGAGTTGGAAGCCATTTTTGGAAAGCAACTAGAAGAGGGATAAACAAAATATGAGATGGTGAGGGGAAGAAGGCATGGGTATTTCTATCAAGTTGATGAATTCAGAGTGCAAGCAACTTGGCTCGATTGGTAACAAGGCTATTAAGCAGATTGTCGGTTCATCCGCCAACTTGGACATAATAAAAGGCGACTCACCTCACCAATATGTTGGCATAAGGCAGTCCATCTCAACCTGAACATCTCCAAATGCTAGAAACGAAGTTACAGAGTGTCATGCATCCTACTGTCAGAAGTGTTGACGAGCATCTTTTTGGTCGATCGCATTGTTGAATTTATGGAGTTTGTTAGTGTAAGATATTGCGGTGCTTCGCTGTAGAAAATATGTGTTGTAACGGCGTTGATACACAGAGGGAGTCAATCTTTCTTGAATCTCTGTTGTTGAATTTATTTGGTTGTTGTATTGCTTGGATTGATTATATTTTAGCCATTCCCCTGTAGCATTCCTTTATCGGAAAATACAGAACGATCTACATAGCAACTCTGATAAATAGTCATATATTTTGCTTTAAGCCCAAATATTTTACTTTATAAGTAATTGTCTAGTCTAAGACATTACTTTTTGGCTGTTTGCTATATCTGCAAGTGTCAGGTGCACCTGCTCAAACTTGTGTCAGATGTCTTCCTACTTTAAAGGAGGCAGATCTTAGCTGAGATTTAGGTTCCTTGATCGTGGACTTCAAAAGTCCATTATCCAACTTCAGTGTTCCTCCTTACTCGACGGAGTTTGAAGACCTATGTCACGGCCTGTCCCAAGAGTATTGCCAAACTAGGCTTATTAGGCGCCTAACCTGTTTGTAGCCCAAAGACTTAGCCAAGACATTCTGGATGAATTATTGTAAAGCGTGTCTTATCTTCTTGTAAAGCTTAGAGTAATAGGAACCATTAGATTAAATGGATCCTAGTCACATATTGAGGAGGTGGAATCACTATAAATACCCCACTCCTATCATTTGTAAAGATACCATTGAATTGAAATTTTCTCCTTTGCAAAGCTCTCTCTCTTGTGCCTTCGGTTTCCTTGTCCCTTTCTAACCTCTCTCGACTCCAAGTCGATTCTCTCAAACTCTCTAAGGCTTACTTAGCATCTTCTCTCGCAAGGATGTCTAAGTGCCGCGCGGATTAGCACGTCTAAAGCACGTCCAAAGCTTAACTCCGTGACAGGTGGTATCAGAGCAAGGTAATCCTAAGTCTCTACTCTATTCTTGTTTGAGTTGTGAGTATGGCAGGTGAGGAAGAAATCGTTGTTGCCGACATCGAGGAGCAACAGATTGAGCTTCAAGCTCGTGGTTGAGAGGAGCAGCGTGCTCCAGCTAAACGTGGAAAGTCCAAGGCCGCGACAAAGGAGCCTGTGGAGTCTCGTGTTCCTGTCTTAGAAAGAAGCATCACTGATGTGAGTTCCTTGGTGGGAGAACTAAGCGATCAAATTGACAATTTGATCCATGAGAATGCTGAAATTACTAGGGCTGCCAAGTCCATAATCGGGGAATTCAGCTACTCATTCAAGGGAGAACTGAGCTCCCTTAGTCAAGAACTGTCGGATCTACGAAAGTTCGTTGAAGGGGAGATTCACGATCTTTGTAGGGAGATGGGTTCGCTTCGTCGAAGCAGTCCACTTTCGACGAGTACTACTGGCACAAGTAGCACTACGGTTGGGCACGGTCTAAAGGTGCCTAAGCCTGCCATGTACAATGGCACTCACAATGCCACTATTGTGGAAAACTTCCTATTCGGCCTTGAACAATACTTTGAGGCCATGGGAGTTGTTGATGACATTGCTAGGATAAGCAATGCCCCAATCTTCTTCCGGGATGCTGCTCAACTATGGTGGAGAAGGAAGCATTCCGAACGGGAGAAAGGCCTGTGTGTGATCAACACATGGGAGCTATTTAAGGTTCAGTTGCGTAAACACTTTGTCCCTCACAATGCAAATAGTGAAGTCAGAGGGAAGCTGCGTCGTCTCGAGCAAACAGGTAGCGTTTCTGAATATGTTAAAGAATTTACTACTCTTATGCTTGAGATTGACGATCTGTTCGACAAGGACTTTCTCTTTCATTTTAAGGATGGCTTAAAGGATTGGGCAAGAGTAGAATTGGAAAGGCATAACGTGCAGACTTTGGACGATGCCATTGCTGTAGCTGAAACGCTAACCGACTACTCGACCCATTCCAAGAATAAAAAGTCTAATTCTAATAAAAGTGAGGGAGAGAAGACTGTACAGAAAAGAGAAGCAGGCCAAAAGGAGGGAGGACATAAAAAATCCTCAAATGGCAAACCCAAGAACTCTTCGGGTAAGCGCGATGGACCTCCGAGGCCATGCTTCATTTGTGATGGACCACATTAGGTTAAAGAGTGCCCCAATCACAAGGCAATGAATGCTATTGTGGCAGAACTCAACAAGGAGAGGTCCAAAGAGGAGCCTCAAGCCGATTTGGGAGCTATCCAACCCTTGGGTACTCTCTCCAAGCTTTTCTCTCCAACGGTTCCCAAGGAGAAAGGCTTACTGTACGTCGATACGTCCATTGGAGGCACAGTTGTGGGTGCGATGTTGGACACAGGAGCCACACACAACTTCATGGACGTACAAGAGGCCAAACGTCTAGGCCTCAAACTTTCCAAGGGAGTTGGCACCATCAAGGCCGTCAATTCCGAAGCCAAGCCAATTCATGGGATAGCGGAGGGAGTAGTCGTCAAGATTGGCGATTGGCAAGGTAAGCTAGACTTTACCATTGTCCCTATGGATGATTTTAAAATGGTTTTGGGTCTTGCTTTCTTTTTCAAAGCTTTATCTTTTCCCATTCTCGCATCAACTTCCTTTGTGATTCTCGACAATCACATGATCCGAGTGATTCCGTTGAAAAGCATGGAGAAATCTAAGGCATCAATGATTTCTGCCTTGCAATTCAAACGGGGTCTCAAGGTGGATTAAAGTTACGTTGCCACCATAAGGGAATTAAGGGATGAGGAAAACATGACAAAGCCTACTCTGCACTCCCACAACCTATTCAAGCTGTCCTTGAAGAGTTTAAGGATGTGATGCCTTCGGAGTTGCCTAAGAAATTGCCTTCCAAGCGAGATATAGATCATCACATCGAGTTGGAACCAAGTGCCAAACCTCCTGCCATGACCCTTTACCGCATGGCACCTCCTGAACTCGCGGAATTGAGGAAGTAGCTCAAAGATTTGCTTGACTCAGGCTACATCCATTCGTCAAAAGCCCCTTACAGTGCTCCAGTCCTATTTTAAAAGAAAAAGGATGGATCACTACGAACATGCATAGACTACCGAGCCTTGAACAAGGTAGCCATCAAGAACAAGTACCCAATTCCATTGATAGCCGACCTCTTTGATCAATTAGGGAAGGCAAGGTACTTTTCAAAGTTGGACCTAAGGTTGGGGTACTATCAAGTTCGTATAGCACCTGGTGATGAGCCAAAGACTGCATGCATGACGCGTTACGAAGCTTTCGAGTTCTTAGTTATGCCTTTTGGTCTCACCAACGTCCCTGCTACCTTTTGCACGCTAATGAACAAGGTACTTCATCCTTTCCTTGACAAATTTGTTGTAGTGTATTTGGATGACATAGTGATCTACAGTAACACTCTTGAGGAGCACAAAGATCACTTGAGACAAGTCTTTCAAGTTTTACACAAAAATGAACTGTATGTCAATAGGGAGAAGTGTTCTTTTGCGGAGCAAGAGGTGGATTTCCTTGGTCACAAGATCAAGGATGGCAAGCTGATGATGGATCGAGCAAAGGTCCATGCCATTCAAGAGTGGGAGCCTCCAACAAAAGTCCTTGAATTGCAATCATTCTTGGGACTAGTTAACTACTATCGGCGGTTTATCAAGGGATATTCTGCCATAGCCGCACCATTGATGGATCTACTCAAGAAGAACGTCACATGGCATTGGTCGAAGGAATGCCAATCTTCCTTTGAGAGATTGAAACATTCAATCTCTAAGGAACCCGTCATGGCGTTGCCCAACTACGAGAAGGCTTTCGAAGTTCACATAGACGCATTTGACTTTGCCATTGGGGGAGTCTTGATGCAAGATGGGCATCCCATTGCCTATGAAAGCCACAAATTGAACGATACGGAGAGGCGGTACATCGTCCAAGACAAGGAGATGACTGCTATTATCCACTGCCTACGCACACGGAGGCACTATCTGCTTGGAAGTTAGTTTGTGATCATGATCGATAATGTCGCTACAAGCTACTTCCAATCGCAAAAGAAGTTTAGCGCCAAGCAAGCCCGTTGGCAAGACTTCTTGGCCGAATTCAACTACAATCTTCAATATAAGTCAGGTAAGACTAATGTTGTTGCCGATGCGCTAAGTCAAAAGGCGGAATTAGCATCATTATTTGCCAGCACACCAAGGAGTGACTTCCTTGAATGAATTAAGGAAGGCATGTCACAAGACCATTTGGCCAAGAATTTGCTAAGGATGGCTAGCGAAGGGAAGACTCGACGGTTTTGGCTAAACGATGGGATTCTCATGACAGTTGGCCATCGGGTCTTCATTCCCAAGTGGGGAAACTTACGGAGGGACATTCTCAAGGAGTGCCATGATTCTCTATGGGCTGGTCACCTAGGTATGGCACGAACCCTTGCCCTCATCCAACAAAGTTATTATTGGATGCAAATGCAGGATGATGTTGAGGCTTATGTGCGGACTTGTCTTGTTTGTCAACAAGACAAGGTGGAACAACAACGCCCCGCCGGTCTACTTGAGCCACTACCAATTGCCGAAAGACCTTGGGAAAGTGTCTCAATGGACTTCATTGTGTCCTTACCTAAGTCTGATGGGTTTGGAAGCATTATGGTGATTGTTGATCGATTCAGCAAGTACGCCACCTTCATTCCAGCCTCTGCTGATTGCAAAGTTGACGAAATAGCTTGCCTATTTTTCAAGAACATGGTGAAGTTATGGGGAGTACCTAAAAGCATAGTAAGCGATAAAGATCCCCACTTCACAGGCAAGTTCTGGCGCGAGTTGTTCAAATTGTTGGGGACTGACTTGAACTTCTCAACTAGCTTCCATCCCCAAAGCGATGGCCAAATCGAGCGCATCAATGCTTTGTTGGAATAATACCTACGGCACTATGTCAGTGCCCACCAGCGAAATTGGGCAAAGTTGCTTGATGTTGCCCAATTCTCCTACAACCTCCAAAGGAGTGAAGCAGCAAGCAAAAGTCCATTCGAAATTGTCACGGGACAACAGCCTCTAACCTCAAGTACTGTTGCCTCTTCCTACACGGGAAGAAATCCTGCTGCCTACAAATTTGCAAAGGAATGGCACGAGGAGGCAGACATCACAAGAGCCTGCCTCAACAAAGCTGTCAAATGGATGAAAAAGTAGGCTGATGCCAAGCGACGCCCAAAGGAATACACGGAGGGAGACTTGGTGATGGTAAAATTGCTACCTTACCAATTCAAGTTCTTATGCAAAGTGCACAAAGGCTTGGTGAGGAGATATAAAGGACCATTCCCCATAATCAAGCGAGTAGGGAAGGTTGCTTACTAAGTCCAACTTCCCCTAAGACTCAAAATTCACAATGTCTTCCATGTAAGTCTTTTAAAGACCTTCCATGAAGACATTGAAGATCTGAGCCGTGGGGAATCCAAGCGTGCACCAACTGCCGTCATCACCAAATTCAACAAGGAAGTAGAATGCATCCTTGCTGATAGAGTGATATGAAAAAGGGGAGTTCCTAACTATACCGAGTACTTAGTCAAATGGAAACATCTACTAGACCATGAGGTTAGTTGGGAACAAGAAGATTTGCTTTGGCAATTTGCTGACCATATTCAACGTTACAAGGATAAAGGCGTGACGAGGATGTCACGAGATCAAGTGGGGGAGGATGTCACGGCCTGTCCCAAGAGCATTGCCAAACTAGGCCCGTTGGGCGCCTAGCCCGATTGTAGCCCAAAGACTTAGCCAGGACATTCTGGATGAATTATTATAAAGCGTGCCTTATCTTCTTGTAAGCATGCCTTATCTTCTTGTAAAGCATAGAGTAATAGGAACCATTAGATCAAATGGATCCTAGCCACACATTGAGGAGGTGGAACCACTATAAATACCCCGCTCCTCTCATTTGTAAAGATACCATTGAATTGAAGTTTTCTCCTTTGCAAAGCACATCTAAAGCACGTTCAAAGCCTAACTCTGTGACACCTAACTTGGTGAACTCTTAGGCTTTTGGTCGTAAGGCCACTGGGAAGGACTGTCTAGAGGGTCTGAAAATAAAAGGTATAAGTGTTTTTTAGGAGAAGAAAATCAGAAATTTTATTGGGTAACGCCATATTGACTAAAAGTAGTCCCAATTTGTCCGTGCCCGTTGTGGTTATCCAGACAATTACTCTGTGTTGGATTGTGTGTATGACCACAATCTCTATAGGCAAATGACAATGTGTTGGCGTCTCATTTTGTTGAAGTCGCCTATTCAGTGCCAAATGTTTGTAACATTTTTGTCCTCATTCCTCATTTTATCTTGTGGGAAAGTATATAAATTAGGTCACACAAGTAAAATTAAGAATGAAATCTATTGTAATTTCAAACTCATAGTATTAAAAGGGGACCGCGTTGGCCTAAATATGTTTGGATAGATAATGGGTCCATTGGAGTAACAAATTAGTTTGCAAATAAAATTTTCTTCTTGAGCCATAAAAACATTAATAACGAACATTTGGTTTAGCTCAAAATTGATAAAAATAATTATGCATTGTGAGCCTAAGATTTCATATTGTGTTTTGATGATAACAAAATATTAAGTGTTGCTTGAGTGTGATTAGGGGAAATGTTGAATCACACAAAAACATGAGAATGAAAAGAAATAACATAAACAACACAAGAGATATGAACTAAATTTGAGATAACTTAGATGATGAGTCATATGATTTGGAATTATATGGAGAAAGTTATGGTTGATTTATTAAAGGAAGTACGAGTTGTCAAATTAAAAAGTATGAATAAAATTTGAATAAGATTATAAGTAGAAAAGAAAGAAGTTTGAATTTAAAAGAGATCATAAAAGAGAAAATGAAAAGATTATGAAAGAGAAAGGAAATGTTTTTAAATGATATTGTAAGAGATTGTGGAAAGAAAGAAAAAAAAATTGGGTACAAAAGGAGAGACTTCATGATGAGGATTGTTTTAGGTCTCACACTAAAAGGGGAGGTGAATTAGTGTGAGATATACTCTTTTTACAAATCGATCTAGATTTAACTTCTGAGACTTATTAAAGTTGATGATCCAATTTTTATTTTTCTTCATTATGTGAGCGCGATTATATGAATATAAATTAATGCGTAAGCACCTAAAAACACACGTCAATTTTTACATAGTTCACTTATAATGTGTGAGCTACGTCCATGGTGTGATAGGGTCACTCCTAAATCACACAATCCACTTTTGTTATCAAGGGATACAATTTGGTTGTGGAAGGATCACTCCTTAACCACTTGAGGAAGGATCACTTTTTAACCACTTACAATGATTTCTTGATCACTCCAAGGGTATCCCACCCTTATTCAGCTAGTTTATCAAGAGTTTATAGTGAAACCTTTCCTGGAGAACGATCACTTAGTGTGTACAAACTGCAAAAGCAGAATATGGATCTTCTCCTTCCTTCACTGTTGGTGTTGTCTCACCCACTGCCGGTGCTGCATGCGATGCTAATGTTGTCTGTACACATTACTATTGCTATCTGTATGCGCTGCTAATGTTGTCCGCATGTGTTGTTGTTGTTGTTCATGTACGTTGCTCCTGTTGTCCGCGCGTGGTGTCGACTGTCCGCACGCGCTATGCCCACTGTCCGTTTACACTGTGCTCGCTGTTTGTATAAGTTGTGCCTATTATTCGTGCGTGGTGCTAATGCTGTTTGGGCGCGCTGTTGTTGCTGTTTGTACGCACTAATAATGCTGTCCGCACATGCTGCTGCTGCTATTTGCACGCACTCCTTACACGCTACTCCTGTTGTTTACACGTGCAATTGTTGCTATCCACTTGGGCTATTACTATTGTTTACATGCACTTTGTTATCCACACGTGTTGTTCCTGCTATCCAAGTGTGCTACTACTATTGGCTTGTGTTGTGCCGCTACTGCTATTTGCCCGCGCTGCTGTTGTCTGCTCGCACTGTTGTTGCTATCCCCATGCGTTGCAGTTCTTTTCTTGCACTGCTACTGTTATCCTTCCGCATTGCATTTGTCTTCTCATGTTGCTACTGCTATCTATGTGTGCTGTAGTTGTCTTCTTGCGTCACTGCTGTTATCCCCGTGTACTGCAACTATTTTCTCACACCACTGCTGCTATCCACGCGTGCTGCAGTTGTCTTCTTGCGCTGCTGCTACTATTTGCGTGTGCTACAATTGTCTTCTGGCACTGCTGCTTATCCTCATGCGTTGTAGTTGTTTTCTCATACCATTGCTACTATCCTCACATGTTGTAACTGTTTTCTCATGCTGCTGCTGTTATCCCTGCATGTTGTAACTATCTTTTTGCACCGCTGCTGGTATCCCCGCACGCTGCAGCTGTCTTCTCGCACCCCTACTGCTCTCTTCACACGCTGCAACTGTCTTTTCACATTGCTGCTGCTCCACCTTCTGCTGGACTTGCAGGCTGTTGTTGCCTTATTTTGGTTTGTCTTCCTTGGTTGCTTTGTTGGTTTGTTAGTAGGTTGCTGCCTTGGTGAGAGTTTGCTGGTGCAATTGTTGTCTTGGTGAGGATTTGCTGGTGTCGGCTGCTACCTTGGTAAGGGTTTGCTGGTGCGGCTATTGTCTTGGTGGTGTTTGTTGGTGTAGGTATATCCTCTTGGACATGTTGCTGGTGCAAGGAAGCCTCCTGGATATGCTGTTGTTGTTGGGATGCCTCTTAGACGTGCTACTAGTGTAGGGAAGCCTTCTGGACATGCTGCTACTGGTGGGAAGTCTCTTGGATGTGCTGTTGCTATTAGGAAACCTCTCGGACGTGCTGCTGGTCTATTGGAAAGCCTCTTGGATGTGATGGTGTGGTGACTGGCTACTGATATCACCTTTGTGAGGGCTTACTGGTGTGATGGCTGCCTTGGTAGGGGGCTTGCTAGTGTAGGTGGTTGGCTACCTTGCTCTCTTTCTTTCCTCCTTGACCGGTTGCAACTCCTTTGGTGGTTGTCTTTTTTGCCTTGGTCGGTCACTCTCTCCTTTGGTAACTGTATCTCTCTTTGCCATTTACCCTTTCCTTGCCTTTAGGCTTGTTGTTCTCTCTCATTTGGCTAGCTCTCTCAAAATTTTGTAGCACACACTCTTCTTGCAAGACGCATAAAGGTATTTATAGAGTTTTAAGATTAGGGCTACACGATCATCAACAATCATTGTTAATTCCCACATGTTGCCCTACAATAAATGGCCAAATTTGATTCATAAAATTTAGGGTCAATGGTCAATATTGATTTCCTAAAATTTAGGGTCAACGGTTAACGGTTAATCTTGACCCCTAAAATTTAGGGTCATAGTCAACGTTGACTCCTCAACGTCAGGGTTGACCTGTCATTATTGGTTTCTCCTAATGACCTCACTACAACTTAATGACATTCATAATATCAAATCAATACATATAACCATGTGAGATGGTGATCTAACATTAGCCATCAAAGATGGGCTCAACACTTAAAGATGTTGGGAAGTTTCAAAAGGTTTTAATTGGTCGACTAAATATGCAAAAGAGTGTTATATTGAAAGTTAAAAAGTTATAAAGATTTTGTTGATTAGATAAATTGCTACAATTGATTGGTGTGACAAAAGTGCAAAAGTTAAAAATTTTTGAGACTTTGAATCAATCTACCAAAGCTATTTAGTGGTCAACCGATCCCTCATAAACAGATTTTATAAGGACTTTCTTGGGTCTCACATTGAGAGGGGGTGTGAATCAGTGTGAGATGTTTACTTTTACAAATTTGTGCAAATTAAAGCTTTGTGATTTGTTAAAATTTATGATCCATTTTTATCTTGCTTCTTTATGTGAGAATGATTGTATGGATATCAAGCGAGCGCAAGCACTCAAGAACACACAAAATTTTTATATGGTTCACTCATAATATGTGAGCTACATCCATGATGTGATAAGATTACTTTGTGATCACATGATCCACTCTTGTTATCAAGGGATATAACTGATGTTGTGGAAGGATCTCTCCTTAACCACTGTCGAAGGATCACTTTTTAACCACTTACAATGATCTCACGATCACTTTAAGGGTTTTCCACCTTTTTTCAAAGAAGTTCATAAAAAGTTTATGACAAAACTTTCTTGAGAAAGATTTCTCAATGTACATAGGCTATTGTGGTAGCAAACTGATTTTCTTCTTTCTCTTTGCTGTTATCTCCTTCCTCACTGTTGGTTTTTGCCTTTTGCATTGTCGATCTCTACCTTCTGTATTGCCAGTTTCTGCCTTTTGCACTATTGGTCTTTACCTTTTGCACTACGGGTCTCTACCTTCTATACTGCTAGTCTCTACCTTCTGCATTGCTAGTCTCTACCTTCTCCCTTACCAGTCATAACTTCTTGCAACTGTCTCCTTTTTTTCTCTTTTGTTTCTACTGCTCACAGCTTCTTGCTGCTTGTTATTTTCTATTGTGCCGTTACCTCTTATTTTTTGCTGTGCCCCTGTTGTTTTCTATTGTGCTACTTTCTCCTTTTGTAGGTTCTCTCCTTTGTAGGTTCTTTTCTTTATAGGTTCTCTCCTCTTTAGGTTTTCTCCTTTATAGGTTCTGCTTAAGCTTTTTTGCTACTGTCTCTCTTTTCTTTCTGTTGCTACCTTACTTTTCTTTTCTCTTGCTGCCTCTCCTTTGCTACTGGTTTTCTCCTATTTCTGTGTTTGCTAGCTCTGCCATTCCTACAGCTTACCTATTTTTTTTTTTAAGTTATGCTCTTTACTATTCTCCTCTTTCTGTAGCTCACCTATTTTTTTTCAATTATGCTCTTTACAGTTTTTCACTTTCTAGTCTACCTCTTTGCAGTTTTTCTTTTTCTGCTTTACCTTTCTGTAGTGGTTTCTTATTTTATTGTGCTCTTTGCTTTTTTT
>CM038605.1:7075068-7127338 GCA_021533255.1 Ceriops tagal | reverse complement strand
TTTTTTTTTTTTCTCTTACACAGCATGCCTTCTTTTTTTGCACAGCACACCCTCTCTTTTTTTGTAGCATGCCTTCTCTTATTTTGCAGCATGCCTTCTCGTTTCTTCCTTTGCTGTTGCTCTCTCTTTTTAGTTCGCAGAACACACCTTCTTCCTCTGCCGTTGCTCTCTTTTTTTGGTGTTGCTCTTTGTCATTTTGGTCCTTTTCTCTATAATGTTTCTGTAGCACACCTCTCTTGACAGCTGCATGGATATATTTATAAACCTTGAGTTTAGGGTTGCCCTATCATCAATGGTTAGCATTGATTCCCAAGGGTTGCCCTACAATTAATGGTTAGCATTGATCCTCAAGGGTTGCTTTACAATCAATGGTCAGCATTGATCCATCCCTAAAATTTAGAGTAAATGGTTAACATTGACTCATTGACTTTAGGGTTGACTTGTCATTAACAGCTTTGACCAACGATTTCTCTACATCTTAAGCTCCTTGACGAATACTAAATGCACCTGTGGGCAGCAAACATATCTTGACAAATCTATGAGATGCTATTGACAACAAATCTAACATTAGCCATCAAAGATGGGCTCAACAATAGGCCCATTACTTCAACACACATTAGCCTTGTGCCCATACTTACTATATGTTGTTCCTACAGCCTTGTATGAGTTGTAATTGTTGTCAACTAGGTTTAAGTGTGCAAGAAAGTAAAGCCACATGGAAGGGTAAGACGGTAAATCCACATGGAAGGGCAAGAACGTAAATCCGCATGGAAGGGCAGGAAAGTAAATCTGCCACGTAAGGGCAAGAATGTAAATCTGCCACGTAAGCCCTATTAGGGTTTCATGGAAGAGATATATAAAGGTCTTGGAAAACAAAGAATAGGGTGTCGACAATATTGAGCATTCAGCAAAACCTAGACAACCAACCAAACAAAGAGAACACCACACCCTACACAGAAGAACACCACCTACAAAAGAAAAGAGTAGTCGTAGTGAACAGTTTCGTCGGAATTGAACAGTATTGTCGGAATTGAACAGTGTCGTCAGAAATTGAATAGTGTTGTCGGAAATTGAACAGTGTATTCGGTAGGGCAAAACCTAAAGAGAGAAACCGTCAAACACTTGGAAGAGAGAGAGAAAACGGTAGCCGTCAATGGGAAGGAGAGAGACGGTCGACAGCTGGGCTGAACGAAAAACAAAAGTGGATGGTCGAAACAATTGAGTAGCTGTCGACGGGAAGGAGAAGAAAATGCAGCCATCGATGGTCGAAAAATCGAGCAAAAAGGCAAATACGTTGAGGGAGAAGGAGGCGGCCGAAGGGGGGTTGAACATTGAATGGAAGACGACCGATGGCCGAAGGGGGCTGAACGTTGAATGTAAGATAGCTGAAAGGCGGTTGAGGAAGGTGACAAGAGAGTGAAAAACCAGTCCATCGGAGTGAGAAACCCGACACGGCTAGATGGCTGAAGGTGGGTGGACGCCAAAGATCTATACGGCCAGATCGGGAAGAGAGAGAAACCCGACGGCCAAATCGGAGCAGACTGGCGGGAAGAGAGAGAAACCCGACGGTGAACGGAAAAGTGAAATCTGGTGAAGAGAGAGAAATCCGGTGGGATGAGAAAGAAATCTGGCGGTAGGAGAGAGAAATCCGGTTGGACAGTGAGAGAGAAATGCATAGGTGAGTCGTGGGGCGTGAGACTACGTTGGTGTGAGACCAGAACGTGTGTGACAAACTAGAAGCGTGGGGTAGGCCGTGAGACGTGAAACGACGCACCGGAAACGTGAAATAGTGAGACTGTGAAACAGGAGACTAGTGAGACCGTAAGACAGTGAAAGTAGGAATTGTGTGATATAACGTAGAGAAGGAATTCAGCGAAGCATTGAACTCAACGTATTTTCAGACTTTTTTAAGAGAGGTTAGAGAGTGTTGCGGTGAACTTCTAAGCGGCAGTGGAGCAGCCATTCAATTCAATAGAGGCAAGACAAGCTAGAAGAAGGGTAGACACAGTAAGTGACACTCTTTGTATTGTACTTGCTTAGTAATTGCAATATTGAAAGGAGCAGAGAATTAAAGACATCCATTGTAACTTGTATTCACAAGTATAGTGGATAGTCTTGGTAAAGGGAGAGTCCTTACCACTGTCAATGTAGGTCACGTTGACGGAACCACGTAAATCTCGTGTGTCTTTAATTTGCTTTACGTTTTGTGTTTTGAATTGAGTTGTGAACGCAGCTAAAGTATCAACCAACCCATAACCTAACGAAGACCTAAACAAGAACATCCGTATTGTCTATTAGGCAAGGTGTTTGAAAGGTAACTTTGGGGACTATTGTGATTAATAGGTAGCAATAGATCTACCTTAGTTGAGTCTGAGAAAGAGTTCATTTTTAAGAAGAGATTGAAGTTGTTCACTTACCTGCGAATTGCGAATTGTGGTGATACTGATTCACCCCCCCTCTCAGTATCACAAACTAGATCCTAGGGAGAAGTCAGGAACTTCACTATAGTTCCAGCAAAATCCTTCAAATTTGAATTTTCTTCTTTCACTAAGTTCATATCCACTATCTTTAGCACTTGTTATGGTAACCTTCTTTTCATCTTTGACAACTTGTCTCCTTTGGATAGGAGTTTTCATCACATTTTTCCTAACCCATTTTAGCTTGGGTTGGTTTCTCTTCTCCATAACACCATTGTGTTTGGTTTCAAGTACAAACATAATTTTCTTGTTTTCTTCTACCCTCTCATTTAGCTTTTCAATATAGCCAAGTCCTTTCTTCTTTATAGAATGAGGTCTTTGTTTGCTTAGACACTTATCCAACTTTTTGGTAGTATCCTCCTTGATAGCATTTGTTGAAGAGGACTCTCCTTTCACTTTTACTACCCGCATAAAGCTTTCTTTATACTTTTTCAATTCAGATTCAACCTTGTAGAGCTTGGCTTGCAAATTCAGCACTTCTTACTCTTATGCAATCACCTTAGCACCAAGATCCTCATGTATCTTGCCTTGCTCTTCCTCAAGTACATTTAGCTCCTCAATTTTTTTCAAGTACTCTTTTTCTTTCACTTGGAGATCAAATTTATCAATAGCAGAATTTTTATTTAGATTTTTGAGATTCTTTAACTCCTTTTCTAGCTTGCTGTTTTTGTGTAAACAAGTTCTTAATTCATTTTCAAGTTGCTGCACCAACTCTTTCTCTTCCTCTTCCTCTTCGGTTGATTCCTCATCACTTAAGGATTTTTTTTTATCATTTAATTATGTAACCAGCATATTTTCTGCAGCATCATCATTGGAATCATCATTAGCTTCTTCTTCAAAATTTTCTTTATCTAACTTGCTTAAGAAATTTCTTCTTTTGGACTTGAAGAGTTTCTTTTTCCCTTTGACATTTGAATTCCCAGCTTTAGAATAGCTAGATTTCTTTATTCTTCTTATTGGAGCTAACTCATCATCATCATCACTGTTACTTCTTTTCTCTTTGGGTAGTCTAGGGTAATGTGCCTAATGCCTCCACAACTAAAGCATTTCAATGGTAATTTTCCCTTATACTTCCCTTTTCCTTTCCTTATATTTTTGGTGATATATGCCATGACTTTATCAAATTTAGTATTAGCATTTTCTTCTTCGGAGCTGCTATTGGATTCTTCTTTTTATTTTTTAATCTTTAATTTTTTCATAACTTTGAAGGCCAACTCTTTCTCTGCCTTAGGCTTCTTTTCTTACTTCATTGGGGCTATTCTCATTTTATAAGCCATCAATATACTATGTAAATCATCCAGGGGCAGCCTATCCAAATCTCTATCTTTTACAGAGGAAACTTTGGCATTAAAAGCTTCTGGTAAGGTTCTAAGTATCTTCCTTACAACAGTAGCATCATTGGTCTCCTCTTCATAGCCTTTAATAAAGCATGCAATTTCATTTATTCTTGTAAAGAAGGCATCCACTAATTCATCCTTCAACATCCTTATCTTTAAATCTGCTCCTCCAGATTTGTAGCTTGACTTCCTTGACAACCTTGTCACCTTCATACATATTCTTCAATTTGTCCCAAATTTGTTTGGTTGTGCTGCACTCCATCACTTTGGTGAACTCTTTTTTTTTTTTGATAAAGATGTATATAAGGCATTTCTAGCCTTTCCATCATACTCTAAATTCTTCTTATTAGTAGGCGTCATAGTAGTACCTTCAGTAATAAAAGTGAAGCCATTGACAGTAGATTTGAACACATTTAGACCAAGTGACAACAGATATGAGAGCATTTTATTCTTCCATAATTGATAATTTTGTCCATCAAACATAGGAATGCCCTTGCTGTTAACATTGTTCATGCTTTCCATGATATTAACCAATAGTAAATGTAAAGATTCACAACAGTAACAAAACTTTCAAATTTAACCAATTGATAAAGACCTTATTAGGTCTTACACTGAGAGGGGGAAGGGGTGAATCAGTGTAAGATGTTTACTTTTTACAAATTTGTCCAGATTAAACCTCTGTGACTTGTAAAAGTCTATGATCCATTTTTATCTTGCTTTTTTTTATGTGAGAATGGCTGTATGGATATCAAGCAAGCATAAGCACTTACGAACATACAGAATATTTACGTGGTTCACCTATAATATATGAGTTACGTCCATGGTATGATAGAATCCGTTGAGCCCATCTTTGATGGCTAATGTTGGATTTGTTGTCAACACCATCTCACATGGTTATATGTGTTGATTTGATGTTGTGAATGCTATTGAGATGTAGTGAGGTCATTGGGAGAAATTGGTGATAATAGGTCAATGTTAACCGTAACCCTAAATTTTAGGGGTCAAGATTGATCATTGACTATTGACCTTAAATTTTAGGAAGTCAATGTTGACTATTGACTCTAAATTTTAGGACTCAAATCTGGTCGTTAATTGTAGGGCAACATGTTGTTTCCACAGCCTTGTATGGATTGTAATTGTTGTCAACTAGGTTTAAGTGTGCAAGAAAGTAAAGCCACATGGAAGGGCAAGAAAGTAAAGCCACATGGAAGGACAAGAATGTAAATTCAATGCGTAAGCTCTATTAAGGTTTCATGGAAGAGAGTATATAAAGACCTTGGAAGACAAAACTAGTGCAAGGCCAACATAATTAAATACACGGCAAAATACAAAAGTGTGTGGACGACCAAATAGAGAAAACAGAAAAACAAAACATACGGCCAAAGCACACCGACAGCAAGGGAATGATAGATAGGGGACGACAAAATAGAAAAGAAGTAGCTGTCGTGAACAGTGTAACCATCAAGAGAGAGAGAGAAAGAGGAGATGGCCAGGCTAAATGAAGAACAAAGGTCATGAGAGAGAGAAAGAGGAGAGACAGCCGAAGGGGGGCTGAAAAAGAATAGAGGTCGACAAAAATAGAGAAAAGAGGAGATGGCTGAAGGGGTTGGATGACTGGATGGCAGACCAGAAGAGCGAAATGGCAAAGTTCTATTTGGCCAACCAAGTGAGCCGATGACAGAACAAGGAAAGGAGAGAAAATTCGACACGACCAAAGAGGAGAGTGGACGGCAAAGGAACGGTACACCACTGGCACACCAACGGTCGGCAGAACATGAGAGAAAGAGAGAAAAATTGATACAGCCGTTGGAAGAGAGAGAAAAAAGGTATACAGCCAGAACAGAGGAGTCGACAGGAAGGAGATAGAAAACACGGCCAAATAAGGGAAAAGGAGAGAAAATCTGAGACGGCAAGAGAGGGTACATGATAAGAAGAGAGGGAAACCGTCCAAAGAGAAGAGACATCCAAGCAAGGAGACAATCGACTAAAAAAGAGAGAAATCTAGCTGGACGGTAAGAGAGAGAAATCCGGCTGGACAGTAAGAGAGAGAGAAATGGACAGGTGAGGCGTGAGGCGTGAGACCAGCGAAGAGGAAGAAAACCAGAACCGTGAGGTGAGAGTAGCCTTTCAATTCAACAGAGGCAAGACAAGCTAGAAGAAGGATAGACACAGTAAGTGACACTCTTTGTATTGTACTTGCTTAGTAATTGCAATAGTGAAAGGAGCAGAGGATTAAGACATCCATTGTAATTGGAATTCTCAAGTATAGTGGATAGTCTCGATAAGGGAGAGTCCTTACCACCATGGATGTACATCACGTTGACAGAACCATGTAAATCTCATGTGTCCTTAATTTGCTTTACGTTCTATGTTTTGAATTGAGTTGTGAACGCAGCTAAAGTATCAGCCAACCCATAATCTAACGAAGACCTAAACAAGAACATCTGAATTGTCTATTAGGCAAGGTGTTTGAAAGGTGACTTTGGGGATTATTGTGATTAGTAGGTAGCAATAGATCTACCTTAGTTGAATATGAGAAAGAGTTTGCTTTTAAGAAGAAGTTGAAGTTGTTCACTTACCTGCAAATTGCGAATGGCGGTGATACTGATTCACCCCTCTCTCAGTATCATAAACTAGTAGATCCTAGGGAGAAGTCGGGAACTTCAATTGGTATCAGAGCATAGGTTCACTAGTTTGAAACTTAACAGCTTGGTGTTCTAGTTTGAAGGGATCTAGAAGTTTGACTTGTTCAACATACTGAGAAATGGAAGCCGGTACTAGCACTAGCACCACTTATAGCAAGAAGGTTCCAATCTTTAACGGAACCAACTATCATATGTGGAGAGCGAGAATGCAGGTGGTATTTGCAACCATGGGCATGAACGTGGTGAAAGCCGTAAATGTCAGTTTGAGATAAATGGGATGGCCTCAAATGTCATCATTTCAGCATTGATAGTGCTGAGTATGCTAAAGTTATGGACTACAAATCTGCCAAGGTGATATGGGACAGATTGCAGAAAGTCTATGAAGGTGATGGCAGAATGAAGGAGGCTAAGCTTTAAGTGTTCAAGGAGAGATATGAATCTCTTAGAATGTAGAAGAATGAGACAGTTTAAGAGTTCTTCACTAGGGTTATTGACACTGTAAATGATGTTAAAAGTCATGGGAAGAACAAGAAGGACTCATCTATCATGAAGAAAATTCTGAGAATTCTGCTTGAGAGGTTTGCCTCAAAGGTAGCAGCCATAGAGGAGAGTAGAGATCTCAATTCTATGTCTCTGCATGATCTCCAGTGCAATCTCATTGCATATGAGATGAGGATGAAGTCAGCTGAAAGCTCTGCAACAACGAAGGTATCAAAGGAGGCAGCTTTCAAAGCTATGAAGCACTTAAAGATAAAAGAAGAGGAAGAATCATCCAGTGAGGATGATGATGATGATGATGAGGAAGAAAGTGAAGGTGAAGTATTGGCTTACTTCATAAGGAAATTCAAAAAGGGGTCTAAGAAGGGAAAAGGACAGTTGTCCTTGAGATGTTATCGTTGTGGGCAGATTGGACACTTTACTTCTCAGTGCAAAGTGAAACTTGATGATGAAGATGAGGATAGTGATGATAAGTAGAATTCAAACTGGAGAAGACCATCATTCAAATGAAAGAAGTCCAGCAAGAAGACTACCAACCCACAGAAGAAGAAAAAAGCCTCATTGAAGAACTATGTGAGTCAGATAAAAGAAGTTAATGAGGAGGAAGATGAAGAATCATCAGATGAGCAGGCCTTTATGGCATCAGCTCAAGGTGGTAGCTCAACCTTTGAAGAGGAAGAGGAGGTTGATGAAGAAGAACTAGATCATGAAGTTGAGTTGGAAGTAGCTTCAAAGGAGATAATCAGAAGGGGTAGAACCATAAAAAGGTTGAAGGCTCACATAAAACAAGTTGAAGCAAAGTCTGAGGAAGCTGAAAGTCAAAAGGATGACATAAGGGCTGAACATATTGACTTGAAGAGAAGATTTAAAGAATAGATCAAAATATGTGAAGACCTTACAGTAGAGCTTGGCTCAAGGGCTTCAAAAATTGAAGAAATGGAGAAAGAGTTGCTGAAACTTCAGCAACAACTCAAAAGTAGCAAAGAGAACTTGTAGAAGCTTGAAATGATAGGAGAAACAAGCTCTACAAGAGAAAAGAAGAATGAGACTTTGCCACAGAAGTTGAAAGAGAAGGTTATGACTCAAGTGAAGATAATTGAAAAAGAAAAGGTAGTTATCAAACCAAAGCCAGGGCCAAAAATGATGTATGTGGTTAAAGAGCAACAGCCCATAGCTGCTACGTCTCAGAAAGAAAAGAAAGTTAGTCGGTAGAGGGCTACGGCTGAACAGAAGAAGGAGAAGAAGGTGACTGAAATGAAAGTCACACAACCAAAGAAGCCAGCTACTTTGCCTATACAGCAAGTGATGAATAGAAGAAGACAAGCTATGATCAAACCCAAGAAGAGGCAGTTTCAAGGTTATTGCCTTTATTGTGGTGTTTGGGGTCATAAGGCGAGTATTTGCTGGTGGAGAAGACTAGTATATGTCTCCAACTTGAGAAGATACGACGCTGCATACAGGGGGAGATAATACAAAACTTAGAAGAGAACACCTGTCGTGAGTTCTTGCACATACTGTAAAAGGCGAGGACACACTAACAAGGATTGTTGGTAGAAGCCCAAACCAGTGGTTTCAAAGAACAAGTTTGCTATATTGGCAGACTTGGAACAGTGTGAAAGGTGCGGGCAGGATGGTCATAATGCCAAGAGATGCATGATACTTCTTCCTGAGCAAGATAAGGCACTCAATGGGACAGTAAAAACAAGTGGTTCAGTCAAAGCTGAGAAAAAGGAGAAAGCTATCTTCTAGCCAGTTCAAAAGAAGGAATATAGAGCAAAAAGGGAGGTGGCTAATATAGCTGAAATTGCACTAAAGGCTGATTACAAGGATAAGCAGTGGATCCTTGACAGTGGATGCACTTCACACGTGACGGGAGACAAGAGTAAATTGTCAAAGCTAAACAAGTCAAGAGAAGGTAGAGTCAAGTTTGGCAATGATGATTCACTCAACATCAATGGTTAGGGGTCAGTAAACATTGGAAAAGGAAAGCTGAAAGATGTTCTACACGTTGAAGAACTCAGATATAATCTAGCATCTGTCAGCCAATTATGCAACGACGACCATAAAGTGATATTCACAAAAACAAGTTGCCAAGTAAAGAGTAAAGAAGGCAATACTGTTGCAGCCAGAAAAAAAAAATAGTTGGAAACTTGTATGTGATTGATGAGGAAAGAGATCCTCTTGCAACTAAGATGGTGCAAGAAAGAAAGCCAAAGAAAACGTGGACCAGTACTCATTAAGAAAATCAGATCATAGGTGACCTATCAGTAGGAGTTACAACAAGAAGAAGAATTGTGGGAGCTACTGCTTTACTCTCACAAGTTGAATCTAAATCTGTTGAAGAGGTTACACAAGATTTAACTAAATCTCTGTCCACAGAGCTGTTTGAAAAGCACAGAATGAGTTTGTCTGTGCGAATGCCTCCTCAAGCCTGAAAATCAGGTGAATCCTCCATCTCTACTTGGAGAGTTTTTCAAATTTGTAATTAGTTGGAAAAGGGGGAGAGAAGCAACAATGCAGGGGGAGCAGTTAAGAAAGGGGGAGTGCATATTTAGGGGGAGTTGAAACTATTGTATAGTGGCTTTTGTTATGAGTGTTGCCAACAATTACAAAGGGGGAGATTGTTGTTCCCACAGCCTTGTATGGGTTGTAATTATTATCAACTAGGTTTAAGTGTGCAAGAAAGTAAAGCCACATGGAAGGGCAAGAAAGTAAAGCCACATGGAAGGACAAGAACATAAATCCGTCGTATCAGCCCTATTAGGGTTTCATGGAAGAGAGTATATAAAGACCTTGGAAGACAAAACTAGGGCAAGGCCAACACAATTGAATACATGGCAAAACACAAAAGTACGTGGATGGCCAAATAGAGAAAACAAAAAAACACAACATACGGCTAAAGCAAATTGACGGCAGAACAGGGGATGGCAAAATAGAAAAGAAGTAGTCGTCGTGAACAATGTAACCGTCAAGAGAGAGAGAGAAAGAGGAGACGGCCGGGCTGAACGAAGAATAAAGGTCGTGAGAGAGAGAAAGAGGAGAGACGGCTGAAGTGGGGCTGAAAAAGAACAGAGGTTGGCAAAAATAGTGAAAAGAGGAGATGGCTAAAGGGGCTAGATGACTGGATGGCAAACTGGAAGAGCGAAACGCCAAAGTCCTATTTGGCCAACCAAGTGAGCCGACGACAGAAGAAGGGAAGGAGAGAAAATCTGACACGGCCAAAGAGGAGAGTGGATGGCAAAGGAACGACACACCACCGGCACACCAACGGTCGGCAGAACACAAGAGAAAGAGAGAAAAATTGAGACAGCCGTTGGAAGAGAGAGAAAAGAGGTATACGGCCAGAACAGAGGAGTCGACGGGAAGGAGAGAGAAAACACGACCAAATAAGGGAAAAGGAGAGAAAATCTGAGACGACAAGAGAGGGTACACGACAAGAAGAGAGGGCAACTGTCCAAAGAGAAGAGACTTCCAAGCAAGGAGACAACTAGCTGAAAAAGAGAGAAATCCGGCTGGACAGTAAGAGAGAGAAATCTGGCAATAAAAGAGAGAAATCTGGCTGGACAGCAAGAGAGAGAGAAATGGACAGGTGAGGCGTGAGGCGTGAGACCAGCGAAGAGGAAGAAAACCAGAATTGTGAGGTGAGAGCAAAAACCAGAAACGCATCACCCCTAGAAGAGAAGAAAACTAGAACGTGCGACGGCGTGAGACAAGGAGACGGGTGAGACCGTGAGATGATGAAAGTAGGAGTTGTGTGAGACAACGTAGAGAAAAACTTCAGTGAAGCATTGAAAGAACTCAACGTATATCCAGAGAGGTTGGAGAGCGTTGCGGTGAACTTCTAAGTGGCAGTGGAGTAGCCTTTCAATTCAACAGAGGCAAGACAAGTTAGAAAAAGGGTAGACACAGTAAGTGACACTCTTTGTATTGTACTTGCTTAGTAATTACAATAGTGAAAGGAGCAGAGGATTAAGACATCCATTGTAATTGGAATTCTCGAGGAGCAGATGTACGTCACGTTGACGGAACCACGTAAATCTCGTGTGTCTTTAATTTGCTTTACGTTCTGTGTTTTGAATTGAGTTGTGAACGCAGGTAAAGTATCAACCTACCCATAAGCTAATGAAGACCTAAACAAGAACATCCGAATTGTTTATTAGGCAAGGTGTCTGAAAGGTGACTTTGGGGACTATTGTGATTAGTAGGTAGTAATAGATCTACCTTAGTTGAATCGAAGAAAGAGTTCACTTTTAAGAAAAGGTTGAAGTTGTTCACTTACCTATGAATTGCGAATTGTGGCGATACTGATTCACCCCTCTCTCAGTATCACAAACTAGTAGATCCTAGGGAGAAGTCGGGAACTTCAATGTAGCCCTAATCTTAAGGCTCTATAAATACCCTTAATGTGTCTTATAAGAAGAGGGTGTGCTGCAGAATTTTGAGAGAGTTGGGGCCAAAGGAGAAAGAACGGCAAGGTAAGGAGAGGCAGCAAGGTAGCTAGCCAACGTGGAGCAATAGCTAGTAGGAGGTGGAGTAATAGCTGATAGGAGGTGGAGTGGTAGCAAAAGGGTCCTGCACTAGCAACTAATGTGTAGACAGTAGCGGCGTGCGAAGATAGTTGTAGTGTGCGAAGAGAGTAGCAGCGGTATGAGAAAATAATTGTAGTGTGCGGGGATAGTAACAATGGTGTGAGAAGACAATTGTAGCGTGTGTAGATAGTAGCAGCGGTGCGAGCAGTGGCACCATGTGCGGCTAGTAGGAGTAGCACACACGAATAGCAGTGGCAGTGTGCACGGACAACATTAGTAGCAGACAGCATTAGCAGCATGTGTAGACAGCAACAACAATGCATATGGACAGCATTAGCATTGCGTGCAGCACCGGTAGTGGGTGAGACAACATTGACAATGAAGGAAGGAGAAGATCCATATTCTGCTCTAGCAGTCTGTACACATTGAGTGATTGTTCTCTAGGAAAGGTTTTACCATAAACTCTTGATAAATTTGTTGAAAAACAAGGTGGGATACCTTTGGACTGATCGGGAGATCATTGTAAGTGGTTAAGGAGTAATCCTTCCATAAGTGGTGAAGGAGTGATCCTTCCATAACATCATTGTATCCTTTGTCAGAAAGAGTGGATTGTGTGATTTAAGAGGGATCCTATCACATCGTGGACGTAGCTCACAGATTATGGGTGGACCACGTAAAAATTATCGTGTGTTTTTGGGTGCTTGCGCATTGATTTTTTAATCATATAGTCACGCTTACATAAATGAGAAAAATAAAAATTGGATCATCAGCTTTAACAAGCCACAGAGGTTGAATCCGGATCGATTTGTAAAAGCACATATCTCACACTAATTCACCCCCCTCTTAGTGTGAGACCTAAAACGGTCTTCATCAAGTGGTATTAGAGCTGGTTCCTCTACTAATCCAATTTTTCTACTTTGAAGTGAAGTTGTGCATTGCTGTGTGAGTTTTTATCTCTATTACAGCTTGAGATCATGAATAGCATAAATAATGTTAACAGCAAGGGCATCTCTACGTTTGATGGATAGAATTATCAATTATGGAAGAATATAATGCTCCCATATCTGATGTCCCTTGGCCTTGATGTGTTTGAGTCTACTGTTAGTGACTTCATCCCTGTTGCTGAAGGTGATCTTATGACACTAGCTAATAAGAAGAACTTAGAGTGTGATGGAAAGGTGAGAAATGCCTTATACGCCTCCTTATCAGATAAAGAATTCACCAAGGTGATGGGGTGCAACATAGCCAAGCAAATATGGGACAAATTGAAGAACATTTATAAAGGAGATAACATTGTGAAGGAAGCCAAGCCATAAATTTGACGAATCAAATTTGAAGACATAAAGATGCAGAATGATGAGACTGTGGATGCGTTCTTCACAAGAGTCAACGAAAATGTGTGCTCCATCAGAGGCTGCGCCTTTTGATTCTGCCATGCTCTCTACTTTCTCTATCTTTTTCTACTGTGCCCCCTTATTCTTTTGGTGGCTACTCTCTGTCATTTTCTATGTTGTTTCTGAAGCTCACACACTTTCTTGGTAGTTGCATGGGCATTTATAAGCCTTAAGTTTAGCCACCTTATCATTAATGGTCAGCATTGATTCCCAAGGGTTGCCCTACAATTAATGGTCAGCATTAATTCCTTGAACTTAGGGTCAATGGTCATTATTGACTTCTTGAATTTAGGGTCAACGATTAACATTGATTTGCAGTGCCACTACTTAACGCAATCCCAAAGGTAGCAATAACACGTCTTGTGAAAGAAATTTCATTCATGCCACATGGAGGGCAATCTTACAGATAGTCAGTTATAACAATTAGTGCTTTCTTTATAGCCAAAACACCATTAGCAATCTAAATCCACTTGTCATTTTTGGCAGTGTAAGGTGTGGCTAGCAACATCCTGATTTCGGCCTTACTTTCTTTCCTCGTTCTCGTCGCATTCTACCAATACTATCTTCCTTAACCCTTAAATGAGTTAGCTACCAACACTTTGTAAATGCAGCAAACACATCTCAACGACACTCATAACATCAAATCAATAAGGATAAATATGTGAGATGCTGTTGACAACAAGTCCAACATTAGCCATCAAAGATGAACTTAACAAGATTTTCTATATTTAGTGTAGATTGTGATTTGCCTTTTATGTGGTAGGATATATTCAATCATAGTAGTTAGTAGGATTTAAATATTTACATATTAATTTTTATAAATAATGTTAAGTGTCTTGAATGCCTTGAATGAAAAAGAGATATATTTTGATAAATCAAAATAGTGAGAGAAGATATTATGTTATAAAAAGACAAATATTTTGATTTTGTGAGAAAGCTTTATATAGCTTGATGTTTAAGGTCAAATAACCAAAGTGTTACAAATGTGAGCTTGACATTGGATCAACAAGTATAGTTATTAGTGAGCTTAATATTGAAGTAACAAGTATAGCAATTAGTGAACTTGACATGGAATTAACAAAGTTGTAAGGAGTTTGATCTTTATCCAAAAAAGAAGATGATAATAGTGATTTGAAAACTTTAATGATGGAGAATGAGGTGTTGATCAAGTGCAATAAGGCAAGTATTACCAAGATTCTTTGCAAAGAATTGGCGGTCCAATGACTAAGATAAGGACAAAGAGGATGAAAGAGGCTTTACAAGGCTTAATCATGAAGTCGTATGACAAAAAGGGTGCTTTAGAAAATTTTAAGGCTATTTTAAAAGTTTCCAATGCTAAATTAAGGATACTTATTTTTATGTGCAAGATGATGGATAATGCTTAAAACTTGAAGAACAAAATTTGAAACCCATGATATAAGTCCAAGTTGCATGACCAAGTTAAGGAAAGACTCGATTTGCATGCTAAGTTGTATTGAAGGGCCTATTTTTGTTTTGGGTTACTGAATTTTAAGTTAAGGCCAAATTATATGTAAAAAAGGTTTAACTTCTTGGGTTTATTTGTATTTATAGGTTCAATTGAGTCTTGATACATTAGTTAAGGTTTTTACTTTGACTTTTATACATAGCTATCATTAGTTGTAGTCTTTTAAAGGAATCCTAATCAAGGCAGATTTTTATTCCCTAATTAAATGGATCTCCTATAATTAAGGTTTTTCCTATATAAGTATGTTAAAAAACACATTTTCCTTATAGGATTGTAATATTTACATGCCTATATAAAGACTACAACTATGTAAAATGGGAGTCAATAAGATTGAGTTATTTTTTTAGCAAGTTTGGCTTTACTTTCTTGTGTTTTTGGAAGAATACATTGCCTTAATTTATCAAAGGAGTGATCAACCTTTGTGGCATCTTAAGATTAGAGCTTTTAAGACTTAATTTTCTTAGGGTTTTGATATGATTAACCTAACTTGTTTCCTAACTTTTTGGGGTATGCATAACAAATTGATTTAAAGTTTTCTAGGATAGGTTGCCTAGGGAGTTCTTTATTAGTTGGTATTAGAGCCTTGGTTTTAGAAATAAGTTACATATCCTATATCTATCTTTGTTTAATACTTTTCTTTGTGCTTATTTATTCCTTGTATTTCTTTACTTAGTTTTTCTTGTTTGTTATGATCAGCTTCTTACTCTTAAAGTTGTGTTAATTATGTGGGTGATTGATTTGATTAAAAAAAAAAGCTGAAAAAAGTAAAAAAAAAAAAGAAAGTTAAAAAAAAGGAAAAAAAAAAGGAAGACGAAGAAGTTGTGTTTGAGTTGAGTAATACATCTTGATTCTTTCAACTTATTGTGTATAAGGTTGCAAATTTGATTTTTTTTTCCAAGCTTAAAAAGGATATCTTGAATTTCTTTTAAAAGTTTTGATTTTGAAATTTGCTACTATCTAATAGATTGTTTCTTGTGATTTGTTAATCTAAGTCTTTCAAGAACATAAAAGGGGCTAGCTTGAGTGGAAAAAAGGCAGGAGTGGTGAGATCATCATCGAGAAAAGCCAAAATAGAGTGAAACATAAGTGATAACAATCTGATTTGAGGGCAAACATATGAGGGAGTGTGTAAGGAACAAATTTGTTTTAATTACTAATGTGTTTTCGGTAGGTTGTAAACATGAGTAGTGAAGGAGAAGTGCATGATATAGATGTGAAGATTTGGATGAATGCTATCACTGAGCAATTTACGATGATAAATGCAAGGCTAGATGAGTTATAATCACCTAGTAAATCCAAATCCTTTAGAAGGCATGTAATTGAGGAAGAAGATGAGGAAGAGTTAGACTATAAAGAATCAAGTTCAAGAAAAGGGTAAGGTAGAGAGAAAAGTTGGAGAGAAAAGTGTGTAAAAAAGAGAGAAAAGTAAAAAGGTAAGTGTGTTTGTTGGGAAAAGTGAGGTTAAGAGTGTTATGATTGTAAGGCAACAATTACTTGTACTTATGTACAAGGATGTTTATTTTTTATCTAATGACTTTAATTCCTCTTTACCTAGTGTGGTTGTTTTATTATTGTAGGAGTTTGAAAATTTATTTCCTAAAGAGATTCTCTAATGATTACCTCCTTTAAGAGGGATTGAGCACCAAATAGACTTTATACCTAGTGTTGGCATACCAAATCGACTTGCCTATAGAGTGAATCCAGATGAAACAAAGAGACATAGAGATAAGTGGATGAGCTGGTGCAAAAGGGATTTGTAAGGGAGAGTCTTAGCCCATGCTTGGTCCCTGTTATCTTAGTTCCAAGGAAAGATGGAACATGACGCATGTGTGTGGATTGCCGAGCCATCAATAAGATCACAAAGTATAGACATCCTATTCCTAGATTAAATGATATGCTTGATGAGTTGTATGGTTCGTGTGTGTTTTCAAAAATTGATTTAAAGAATGGCTATTATCAAATTCATATAAAAGTGAGAGATGAATGGAAAACAACATTTAAAACTAAATATGGATTATATGAATGGTTAATAATGCCTTTTGGATTAACTAATGCACCTAGTACATTCATGAGGTTAATGAATCATGTTTAACGTGCTTTCATAGGGAAATTTGTAGTAGTTTACTTTGATGATATTTTAGTTTGTAGCAAGAATTTGGATGAATATGGAAAACACTTGCATACTGTGTTCAGAGAGAAAACTATATGCTAATCTTAAAAAGTGCACATTTTGCATGGAATTTGTTGTGTTTCTTAGCTATGTTGTTAGTTCACAAGGTATTAGTATGGATAGGGAAAAGGTAAAAGTGATAAGGGATTGGTTTACGCCTAAGAACGTGAACGAGGTAAAAAGCTTCCATGGTTTAGCAAGTTTTTATCAAAGGTTTGTTAAGAATTTTAGTTCTATTGCAGTGCCTTTGAATGAACTTGTTAAAAGGAATGTTGTTTTTAAGTAAGATGATATGTATGATCAAACTTTTAGTACTTTGAAAGAAAAGCTTATTAATGCACCTTTACTATGCTTGCCTAATTTTGTTAAAGTTTTTGAGGTAGAATGTGATGCATCTAGAATAAGAATAGGGCCTGTTTTGATGTAAGATTCCAAACTGATTGCTTATTTTAGTGAAAAGCTATGTGGGGTAGCCTTAAATTATCCCACGTATGACAAGGAATTTTATGCATTGGTATGAACTCTTTAAACATGGCAACATTATTTGTGGCTAGGGGAATTCATCATTCATTCTGATCATGAGAGTTTAAAGTTCTTAAAATCCCAAGGTAAGCTTAATAAAAGACATGCTAAGTGGCTAGAGTTCATAGAAACATTTCCTTATCTGATTAAGTACAAACATGGAAAGGAAAACGTTGTTCTTAATGCATTATCTAGGAGGTATGTATTACTTGTTTTTTTGCAAACTAAGTTACTTGGTTTTGAATTGCTTAAGGGCTTGTATGCGAATGATTATGATTTTGGCCAAGTATGGAATGCATGTGATAAGTGTACATTAGGTGACTTTTATAGGCATGAAGGGTTTTTGTTTAAGAGGGATAAATTATGTGTGCTTATTCGTTCTACTTGTGAGTTGCTTATTAGGGAAGCTCACGAGGGTGGTTTAATGGGGCACTTTGGTGTGCAGAAGACTCTCAATATATTGTATAAGCATTTTTATTAGCCTAATATAAAGCATGATGTGCATTCCATTTATGATAAGTGCATTACATGTAAGTAAGTAAAGTCTAGAGCTAAATCGTATGGCTTGTATACACCCTTACTTATGCTTAATCAATCTTAGACTGATATTTCTATGGACTATATCTTAGGATTACCAAGGTCTTAAAGTGGTAAGGACAACATATTTGTTATTGTTGATAGGTTTAGCAAAATGGCTCATTTTGTTGCATGTTCTAGAACCAATGATGCAACATATATTGCTGAGTCATTCTTTAAGGAAGTGGTGCGTTTGCATGGATTGCCAAGAACTATTGTTAGTGATATAAATGTTAAGTTTTTAAGTCATTTTTGGCACACTTTATAAGATAAATTGGGAACTAAACTCTTATTTTCTACTGTTGTACATTCTTAAATAGATGGATAAACTGAAGTAGTTAATAGGACACTCACTACTTTGTTACGTGCTATCATTCAAAAGAACTTGAGGCAATGAGAATAGTGTTTGCTACATGTTGAGTTTGCTTATAATAGATTTGTTCATTCTACTACTTGTCACCTTTTAAAGTTGCTTATGGTTTTAATCCTTTAACTCCTTTGGATATTTTATCTTTGCCTACTAAAGAGTGTGTTAACATTGATGGTAAGAAAAAGACAAAATTTGTAAAGGATTTACATGCTAAGGTTTGGGCTAACATTAAAAGGAAGAATGAGCAATATGCTAAGTAAGTAATAAGGGGCGTGAGAAGGTTGTCTTTGAACTTGGTGATTGGGTATGGGTGCATATAAGGAAGGAATGTTTCCCCCACAAAGAAAGTCCAAATTATAGCCTTGAGGAGATTGACGTTTTTAAGTTTTGGAGAGGATTAATGATTATGCCTACAAGCTAGATTTACCAAGCAACTATGGTAATATTAGTGCTACTTTTAATGTTGCTGACTTATCTTTGTTTGATGTAGGTGATTTGAGGATGAATCTTTTCGAGGATGGGAGGAATGATGGAGAAGAAGGTGCTATTTAAGTGCAACAAAGCAAATATTCCTTAGGTTATTTGCAAGGAATTGGTGGTCCAATGATTAGGGCAAGGACCAAGAGGATAAAAGAGGCTTTACAAGGCTTAATCATGGAGCTGTATGACAAAGAGGGTGTTCCAGAAGATTCCAAAATTATTCTAAAAGTTTCCAATGCTACATCAAGGATAATCACTTATCTTAATGTGCAAGATGATGGACAAGGCTTAGAACTTGAAGAACAAAACTTAGAGCCCATGATATAAGTCTAAGTTGTATGACTAAGTTAAGGAAAGGCTCAATTGCATGCTAAGTTGTATTAATGGGCTTGATGTTGTGTTGGTTTATTGGATTTTAAGTTAAGGCTGAATTACATGTAGAAAAGGCTTAACTTCTTGTGTTTATTTGGGCTTGTAGATTCAGCTGAGTCTTGATACATTAGTTAGGTTTTTATTTTGACTTTATATCATTAATGTTAGTCTTTTTAATAATTCTTAGTCAAGATAGATTTAGGATTCTTGATCAAGGTAGATTTTTATTCCTTAATTAAGGGGATCACTTGTAATTAAGGTCTTCCTATATAGGTATGTTAAGAAATACCTTTTTCTTATAGGATTGTAATATGTACATGTCTATATAAAGGTTATAACTATGTAAAATGGAATGAATAAGATTAAGTTTTTTTTTTTTTTCAGCAAGCCTTGCTTTGCTTTCTTGTTTTTATGAAAGAATACATTGTCTTGACTTATCAAAGGAGTGATCAACCTTTGTGGCATCTTAAGATTGGGTCTTTTAGGACTTAGTTTCCTTAGGGTTTTGATTTGATAAACCCAACTTGTTTCATAGCTTTCTAGGGAGTGCATAACAAATTAATTCAAGAGTTCTTAGGGTAAGTCACTTAGTGGGTTCTTTATCACTTTCCTATTGGCAATTAAAAGGATGAGGTTCTTTGTGATGTGACACCAATGCTTGCTAGTCATATACTTCTTGGTTAACCATAGCAATTTAATAAGAATGTTACTCATGATGGCCATAAGAATAGATACTCTTTTGTAATTAATAATCGAATTATTGTATTAACTCTACTCAAATCTATTCAAGCATATGAAGATTAGATTAAGAAAGTAAGAGAGTACAAAATAAGAGAAGAATAGATAAGAAAACAAGAGGAAAAGAAAAAGAAAGAGAATGAGAGGTCAAAGGAAAAGAGAGAAAGTAAGGCATAGAGGAAAACTTCAAGTGAAAAGGGTAAGGCCAAGAGAAAAGCTGGAGAGAAAAGTGTGCAAAAAGGAGCGAAAAGTAAGAGGGTGTGTTTGCTAGGAAAAGTGAGGTTAAGAGTGGTATGATCACAAAGCAACAAATATTTGTACTTATGTACAAAGATGTTTATTTTTTATCTAATGACTTTAATTCCTTTTTGCTTAGTATAGTTATTCCATTATTGTAGGAGTTTGACTTATAACTACTTCTTAATTCATATAAATTGTTTGCTTCTTATGCTTACAAGTGGTGCTTATTTATAAAATAAAATTACAATCCAAAAACCTTAAAAATAAAGATAATGATAAACTCATAAAATATAAGAACACTTCTAATTTATTGTATAACTTCTATTTTATAACAGACTCTTATTTATAAGTAGATTTTATTGCTTAACACTAGCTTATTAAGAACTCCAATCATATTAATAAAGCTTAGGTCCTTTTTCAAAATTGGAATCATGCTATTTGTAACTTGGTTAGGTTAAATGCCCTAAATCAGCCCATTTAGTACTTTTTTTTTTTTAATCTTTTTGGCTTTAGCTTACATCATTGGACCTTTTAAAATGCTCAATGCCCTCTATGGATTGGCTCCTCTATAACTCTCATCAAGTTTGTCCTTATCTCTAAGGTTATTAATTCGATTTATACATAGGCTTGATTTCAATGTTAAAGGATGCAAATCATTATGTGAAATAAAAAGTGAGAATTCTGTCCTTTGTTTCTCTCTAAGACTAAATCACTTATCAAAAGCTAACTTTTCTTTTAGTGTTTAACCTAACTTATTACTTTAAATTCTTTTTTTTTTCTAGAGTGTAGCACTAATAACTTTCTTTTATACCTTTGGTTCAACTTCATGAAGCTTAGGGTTAAGGTCATTGAAGTTCTCGACTTCTCCCTAGGATCTACTAGTTTGTGATACTGAGAGAGGGGGGGTGAATCAGTATCACCACAATTTGCAATTCACAGGTAAGTGAACAACTTCAATCTCTTCTTAAAAGCGAACTCTTTCTCAGACTCGACTAAGGTAGATTTATTACTACCTACTAATCACAATAGTTCCTAAAGTCACCTTTCAGACACCTTGCCTAATAGACAATACGGATGTTCTTATTTAGGTCTTCATTAGGTTATGGGTTGGCTAATACTTTAGTTGTGTTCACAACTCAATTCAAAATACAGAACATAAAGCAAATTAAAGACACATGAGATTTACATGGTTCCATCAACATTACGTACATCCATGATGGTAGGGACTCTCCCTTACTGAGACTATCTACTATACTTGAGAATTCCAGTTACAATGGATGTCTTAATCCTTTGCTCCTTTCACTATTGCAATTACTAAGCAAGTACAATACAAAAAGTGTCACTTACTGTGTCTACCCTTCTTCTAGCTTGTCTTGCCTTTGTTGAATTGAAAGGCTGCTCCACTGCCGCTTAGAAGTTCACCACAACGCTCTCTAACCTCTCTTGAAGAAGTCTGAAAATATGTTGAGTTCTTTGAATGCTTCGCCGAATTCCTTCTCTACGTTGTCTCACACAATTCCTGCTTTTACCGTTTTACAGTCTCACTCATCTCCTTATCTCACGATCTCACTGTCTCATGGCTTGCCTGTCCATTTCTCTCTCTTTTGCTGTCCAGCCGGATTTCTCTCTCTTATCACCGGATTTCTCTCTTTTACCGCTGGATTTCTCTCTCTTCGTCCACCCCTCTTTGGCCATTCCAGATTTTCTCTCCTTTTCCCTTATTTGGCCGTGTTTTCTTTCTCTTTCCCATCGACTCCGATTTGGCTGTTCTTAGGTTTCCGCTGGTTGTCTATTTTTGCCGTTCTACTCACTTTTTCGGTCGTCTCCCCTATCTCTCTCTCTTGATGGTTGTTCTTCGTTCAACTTTCCTTCGGCCGTCTCCTCTTTCTCTCTCTCAACGGTTTTGTTTTTACCGACGGTTCTCTCTCTCTTCCATATTGTTTTGCCGTCGCCCCCTTTCATCAGCCGTTTCGATCGTCTCTCTTTTCTACCGATGGTGTAGGGTTGCCGTGTGCCGTGTTGTCTCCTCGCCGACTGTCTAGCCGTTATGTCCGTTTCTCTCTTATCTCCAACGACGACTTTCCTCTCTCTTCCAAGTGTTTTCTCTCTTTTCGTCCGATGGCTTCACTGTTCACGACGGCTACACTGTTCCCTCGATGGCTACTATTCACGATGGCTACTCTTTTCTTTTGCAAGTGGTGTTGTTCTGTGTAGGGTTTGGTGTTTTGCCGTGTATTCAATTGTGTTGGCCTTACCCTAATTTTGTCTTCTAAGGTCTTTATATACTCTCTTCTATGAAACCCTAATAGGGCTTACTTGCGACGAATTTACTGTCTTGCCCCTCCATGTAGCTTTTACGTTCTTGCCCCTCTATGTGGCTTTTACCTTCTTGCCTTTCTATGTGGCTTTACTTTCTCACATACTTAAACCTAGTTGACAACAATTACAACCCATATAAGGCTGTGGGAACAACAATCTCCCCCTTTGTAATTGTTGGCAACGCTTATAACAAAAGCCCCTATATAGCAGTTTTAACTCCCCCTAAATATGAATCTCCCTTTCTTAATAGCTCCCCTTGCACTGTTGCTTCTCTCCCCCTTTGCCAACCAATTACAAATCTGAAAACTTGCAAAGTAGAGATGGAGGATTCACCTGATTTTCAGGCTTGAGGAAGCATTCGCACAGACAAACTCATTCTGTGCTTTTCAAATAGCTCTGTGGATAGAGATTTAGTTAGATCTTGTGTAGCCTCTTCAACAGATTTAGGTCCAACTTGTGAGAGTAAAGTAGTAGTTCCCACAATTTTTCTTCTTGTTGTAACTCCTACTGATGGGTCACTTATAATCTGATTTTCTTGATAAGTACTAATCCACGTTTTCTTTGGCTTTCTTTCTTGCCCAGTCTTAGTTGCAAGAGGATCTCTTTCTTCGTCAATCACATACAAATTTCCAGCTGTTCTCTTCCCAGCTGCAACAGTATTGCCTTCTTTACTCTTTACCTGGCAACTTGTTTTTGTGAATATTACCTTATGGTCTTCATTGCATAGTTTGCTGACAAATGCTAGATTATATCTGAGTCCTTCAATGTGCAGAACATCTTTCAGCTTTCCTCTTCCAATGTTTATTGACCCCTAACCACTGATGTTAAGTGAATCATCATTGCCAAACTTGACTCTGCCTTCTCTTGAATTGTTTAGCTTTGACAATTTACTCTTGTCTCCCGTCATGTGTGAAGTGCATCCATTATCGAGGATCCATTGCTTATCCTTGTAGTCAGCTTTGAGTGCAATTTCAGCTATATTAGCCACCTCCCTTTTAGCTTTATATTCCTTCTTTTGAATTGGCAGTAAGATAGCTTTCTTCTTTTTCTCAGCGTTGACTGCACCGCTTATTTTTACTGTGCCATTGAGTGCCTTCTCTTGCTTAGGGAGAAGTGTCATGCATCTCTTGGCATTATGGTCATCCTGCCCGCACCTTTCACACTGTTCCAAGTCTGCCAATATAGCAAACTTGTTCTTTGAAACCATTGGTTTGGGCTTCCACCAACACTCCTTGTCAGTGTGTCCTTGCCTTTTACAGTATGTGCAAGAACTCACAACAGGTGTTCTCCTTTGAATTTTGTATTGTCTCCCCCTGTATGTAGCATTGTATCTTCTTAAGTTGGAGACATATACTGGCCTTCTCCACCAGCAGTTACTCGCCTTATGACCCCAGACTCCACAATAAAGGCAATGACCTTGAAACTGCCTCTTCTTGGGTCTGATCACAGCTTGTCTTCTTCTGTTCATCACTTGCTGTGTAGGCAACGTAGTTGGCTTCTTTGCTTGTATGACTTTCATTTCAGCCACCTTCTTCTCCTTCTTCTGTTCAGCTGTAGCCCTCTGCTGGCTAACTTTCTTTTCTTACTTCTTGTTTGCCACCCTAGGTTGCTTCTTCAAATCTTTTTTATTCTTAGCTATCTTCTTCTGAGTCACAATCTTCTCTTTCAACTTCTGTGGCACACTCTTATTTTCTTTAGCCAATGCAGCCTTAGATTGCTGCACTTTGTCTACATTCTTCCCTCCTTTTGCAGAACTTGTTTCTCCTATCATTTCAATTTTTTGCAAGTTCTCTTTGCTATTTTTGAGTTGTTGCTGAAGTCTCGACAACTCTTTCTCCATTTCTTCAATTTTTGAAGCCCTTGAACCAAGCTCTACTGTAAGGTCTTCACATATTTTGATCTGTTCCTCAAATCTTCTCTTCAAGTCAATATGCTTAGCCCTTATTTCATCCTTTTGACTTTCAGCTTCCTCAGACTTTGCTTCAACTTGTTTTATATGGGCCTCCAACCTTCTTATGGTTTTGCCCCTTCTAATTATCTCTTTTGAAGCTACTTCCAACTCAACTTCAAGATCTGGCTCTTCTTCATCAACCTCCTCTTCCTCTTCAAAGGTTGAGCTACCACCTTAAGCTGATGCCATAAAGGCATGCTCATCTGATGAGTCTTCATCTTCCTCCTCATCAGCTTCTTTTATCTGACTCACATAACTCTTGAATGAGCCTCTCTTTTTCTTTTGTGGGTTGACAGTCTTCTTACTGAACTTTCTTGATTTGAGTGATGATCTTCTCTATCTTGAATTCTGCTCATCATCACCATCCTCATCTTTATCATCAAGTTTCACTTGACATTGAGAAGCAACGTGTTCAGTCTGCCCATAACGATAACATCTTAAGGACAACTGTCCTTTTCCCTTCTTAGACCTCTTTTTGAATTTCCTTGTGAAGTAAGCCAATACTTCACCTTCACTTTCTTCCTCCTCCTCCTCATCATCATCCTTATTGGATGATTCTTCTCTTTCTTTTATCTTCAGGTGCTTCATAGCTTTGAAAGCTACCTCCTTTGATACCTTCGTTGTTGCAGAGCTTTCAACTGACTTTATCCTTATCTTATATGCAATGAGATTGCACTGGAGATCATGCAGAGACATAGAATTGAGATCTCTACTCTCCTCTATGGCTGCTACCTTTGAGGCAAACCTCTGAGGCAGAATTCTCAAAATTTTCTTTACAATCGATGAGTCATTTACAGCATCAATAACCCTGGTGAAGAACTCTTGGACTGTCTCATTTTTCTGCATTTTGAGAGATTCATATCTCTCATTGAACACTTGAATCTTAGCTTCCTTCATTCTGCCATTACCTTGGCAGATTTGTAATCCATAACTTTAGCATACTTAGCATCTGTCAATGCTGAAATGATGACGTTTGAGGCCTTCCCATTTATCTCAAATTGCCTTAATTCCTTTGGGGTTGGGTCTTTACTTTCTTCCGGAGCCACAAAACCCTTCTGTACACATTTCACCACGTTCATGCCCATGGTTGCAAATACCACTTGCATTCTTGCTCTCCACATATGGTAGTTGGTTTCATTGAAGATTGGAACCTTTTTGTTGTAAGTGGTGCTAGTGCTGGTACCGGCTTCCATTTCTCAGTATGTTGAACAAGTCAAACTTCTAGATCCCTTCAAACTCGTACACCAAGCTGTTAAGTTTCAAACTGGTGAACCTATGCTCTGATACCAATTGAAGTTCCTGACTTCTCCCTAGGATCTACTAGTTTGTGACACTGAGAGGGGGGGTGAATCAGTATCACCACAATTCACAATTCATAGGTAAGTGAACAACTTCAATCTCTTGTTAAAAGCGAACTCTTTCTCAGACTCGACTAAGGTAAATCTATTGCTACCTATTAATCACAATAGTCCCCAAAGTCACCTTTCAGACACCTTGCCTAATAGACAATACGAATGTTCTTGTTTAGGTCTTCGTTAGGTTATGGGTTGGCTGATACTTTAGTTGCGTTCACAACTCAATTCAAAATACAGAACATAAAGCAAATTAAAGACACACGAGATTTACATGGTTCCGTCAACGTGATATACATCCACGGTGGTAGGGACTTTCCTTTACCGAGACTATCCACTATACTTGAGAATTCCAGTTACAATGGATGTCTTAATTCTCTGCTCCTTTCACTATTGCAATTACTAAGCAAGTACAATACAAAGAGTGTCACTTACTGTGTCTACCCTTCTTCTAGCTTGTCTTGCCTTTGTTGAATTAAAAGGCTGCTCCAATGTCGCTTAGAAGTTCACCGCAACGCTCTTTAACCTCTCTTGAAGAAGTCTGGAAATACGTTGAGTTCTTTGAATGCTTTGCCGAATTCCTTCTCTACGTTGTCTCACACAATTCCTGCTTTCACCGTCTTATGGTCTTACCCGTCTCCTTATCTCATGATCTCACTATCTCACAGCTCGCCTGTCTGTTTCTCTCTCTTTTGCTGTCTAGCTAGATTTCTCTCTCTTACCGTTGGATTTCTCTCACTATCCTGCCAGATTTCTCTCACCGTCTTACCGGATCTCTCTCTTACCGCCAGATTTCTCTTTCTTCGTCCACCCCTCTTTGGCCGTTCCATATTTTCTCTCCTTTTCCCTTATTTGGATGTGTTTTCTCTCTCCTTCCCATTGACTCCGATTTGGCTGTTCTTGGGTTTCCGCTGGTTGTCTATTTTTGCCGTTTTACTCACTTTTTCGGTCGTATCCCCTTTCTCTCTCTCTTGACAGTTGTTCTTCGTTCAACTCTCTTTCGGCCGTTTCCTCTTTCTCTCTCTCGACGGTTTTGTTTTTGCCGACAGTTCTCTCTCTCTTCCATATTGTTTTGCCGTCGCCCCCCTTCACCAGTTGTTTCGATCGTCTCTCTTTTCTACCGATGGTGTAGGGTTGCCGTGTGCCGTGTTGTCTCCTCGCTGACCGTTTAGCCGTTATGTCCGTTTCTCTCTTATCTCCGACAACGACTTTCCTCTCTCTTCCAAGTGTTTTCTCTCTTTTCGTCCGACGGCTTCACTGTTCACGACGGCTGCACTGTTCCCTTGACGGCTACTGTTCACGATGGCTACTCTTTTCTTTTGCAGGTGGTGTTGATCTGTGTAGGGTTTGGTGTTTTGCTGTGTATTCAATTGTGTTGACCTTACCCTAATTTTGTCTTCCAAGGTCTTTATATACTGTCTTCTATGAAACCCTAATAGGACTTACTTGCGGTGAATTTACTGTCTTGCCCCTCTATGTGACTTTTACTTTCTTGCCCTTCTATGTGGCTTTATTTTCTTACACACTTAAACCTAGTTGACAACAATTACAACCCATATAAGGCTGTGGGAACAACAGTCATTTACATCATATGAATTTAGTTTGACTTAGTTTTTATATATGATTGCATTATGGGTTTCTTAGCTACATTTAATGGGGTTCACATTAGTGAGATACTTTTGATCCCTTGAATCGTGAATCCATAATGGTTGAAGAACCAATATCCTTATGTATTATGATACAATCAATTGATTAAGGTGCCTCAATATATGTTTCACCATAGTTTTCAAAATATTGAATTAACTTTCAATTTACCCATTTTAAAAACTTATCATGATAATTAGGATAGAATTTCAAATCATCGACTTAGACATCTGTACCCATGATTGAATCATATGTTTCCCTCTCTATTGTCAATACCATTGAAGATCAATTCATCAATATCTTGCATCCAATTCATTTTCTTTTTATAAGTCTTAACTTTTCTTTTTCATTAATATTGTAGAACTTAAAATAAATTTTAAGTTCCATTAGTTACATCACAATATTAAAGGAAAGAATATCTCAAAATTTAGGAATAAATTCTCTTTTTTACCAAGTGACTATCATTAATTGTGTTATTTTCTTTTATAATTCCTTAAGACTAAGTTGATTCTCATTAAGTGATAAGTCCACCACTAAAGTGATAATGCACAATAACAATAACTAAGAGAATGCAAAACCATTCCTTAAGGCCAAGTTGACTGGTCCATTATTTCTTCTAGATACAATGCAAAACTCATTTATGATGCATCGATCATGCTTCTCACAATGAATAAAATGTTTGATGTAAACACAAAAGCTCATTTCATAATCATTTTTTATGAAAGATTACTTGAAGGGAAAAGAGAAGCCTTATAAGCAAGAAATTAAGTGATAGTTTTATTGTTCAAACAATCAACCATTTAAACAATGTAAGAAAAACTAAGATCAATGACTCTAATGTTTGACGAATTTCAATGGATTAAGACTACTAAAGGTGTATTGACATGATTGTTGCAATGATTATAATGTGTTATATTGAAAAAAGTTAATTTCATGATTACTTTGTGTGAGTGACACTATGTAATGAAAGAAGAAGCCTTGTTAAGAAGAAATGAGTTGATGTTCTCATCTTTCAACCAATGAACCATTCAAACAATGTAGGAACAACTACTTAAGATCAATGACTCCTTTATTTGATGGAATTCAATGAAATTGAAACATAAAAGGTGTATTGACATGCTTGTTGTAATCAATATAATGTTTGTCATTGTAACAAAAGTTAATTTTATGATCATTTTATGTTAATAAGTCCTTACAACTAAAATAAAAGCCTTTTTAGTAAGAAATGATAAAATAATCTTAACCTTCAATCCCTATAAGAAAAAAAATAATAAAGATTAATGACTCTTTTGTTTGAAGGAAATTAGTGGATTTAGAGTACCAATGGTCTAAGGACATGCTTGTCACAATGAGTATAATGTTTTGGCCTAGATACAAAGGTTAATTTTGTAATCATTTTATGTAAAAGACTTCGTGCAACAAAAAAAGAAGCAAGAAATAAAGTAATGGTCTAATCTTTCACGTAATGGAAAATTCATACCATGTGAAAAAGCTAATCAAGTTCAATGACTTTTTTGTTTATTGGAAATCAATCAATTTAAAGTACAAAAGGTGCATGGATGTGTATATTGCAATGAACATAATGTTTGCTATTGATACAAATGAAAAGTAAATTAATCATTAAAGCAACGAACCAGTTAAACAAGATTAATAACACCTATGTTTAATGGATTTCCATTGATTTAAACCACTAAAGGTAGATTGACATGCTTGTCCTAATGAATATATGGTTTGGTATACATATAAAAGTTAATTTTATGATTGTTTTGTGTGAGTTATTATTTGCAATGAAAAAAGAATCCTAGTAAACATGAAATGAGGTGATGATCTCATCCTTAAGGAATTGAACCATTAAATCCTTATGAGAAAAGCCAATCAAGATGAATGACCTTTTTAATTAAGTGAATTCAATAAATTCAAAGTTCTAAAGAGGTATTAACATGCTTGTTGCAAAAGTATCAAATTTGGATTAGATACATAAGTTAATTTTCTAATTATTTTGTGTGTACGACTTTTTGAAATGATTAAATAGCACTGTTAGCATAATCATTTTCTATTCAATCAAACCATTAAATACTCGTCACAATGTATATACCAATCTTGCTATGCAACACTAAAACAAACATAGATAACACTAATATAGATAGGAACAAATAACAAATACTAATTGAAGAAGAAGAAAAAGAGACTTATAAAAAAGAACTAGCTTTGTTTCCAACTTATTATAAGTTTATAGAAATATCTTATAAGTGGAAAAGGGAAAACAAAAAGGAGGGTTGTTATGTTTTTTAATCAATTGACCCTATCTTTAGATGAGGCCTTATTTATACTAGTAGCACGGTGATAACCAAAAAAATAGATGATGTTAGCTCTTGTGTCATCCTCCGATAATCATCTTTCAAAAGTAGTTTTCTTAAAGTTACTTTAGAAAATTAACTTTATAGCTTATATGTGTCATAAGAATCTTGCATAATATCATCTCGAGGATTTACTTTGAATTCCTTTTGTCTAGTACTTTTTAGTTTGTCATTGTCAATTGTTAGTAAAGTTGTCATCATTTCCATTAATTTTTCTTTTGAAACTAACTCTATAAGTACTTTAGGCATTCATTTTAGGTCTTTGGAGCCTAAGGTGCCAATTTAGGAGTATTTAATCCTAAGTTATAATTCCTTTTGAAGTATAGACTCCTTCACTAAAAACATCAAATTTTTTCCATCAACAAATATGGACTTTTCTTACTAACCAAGGAACATGAGAGGAACTTTCTCTAAGTATGTCAATTTGCCTGGTTATTATTTGGTAATCCTATTGGACTATCCATGGTATGTATACCAAGCTACAAACTTTAATGTCTGGCCCTTGGCCTCAAAATTCTTCTCACATAATTGTTCATAAATAGCTTTTACTTTTAAAGGAAGAGTTATTGAATGTACTCCTATTTAAGGATCTAAGTTTCAAACCAATTTGGAAACCTTATGGTATCACTGGGAAAATGTACTTGGATAAACTAGCTAAATTTTCTTTACCTATTTTCATACTATAAGGTTTTGTCCAATGCTTCCATATAATCAAAATAGTTAAAAGTTTTAACCTTCCACCATTCTTTTAATTCTTTATAGGAAATAAGTTCTCCTTGCCATTCAGCTGGGGAAATAACCCTTTTAATTTTGAATTTAGCATAAGCCCAATTTTTAGCTTCTCCATAGCTTACTCTCTTATTGATGGGCTCAATTACTATTAAGCCTATTTTAATTAAATTTGTTGATAATAATAATAATCATTTAAAGTGGTGTGAGTAAGCATATTATTTTTAAGATGAAATCCTACAACCTCACAAGGTTTCAAGATAGAATAATTATGTTCAATTAGACATAAGAAATCCAAAAATTTTGGAATAAAAGGATAAGTTAATCCTTTGTTTGTAGCACATTCATAAGTGTCTATTGATAATAGGCTTAGTTCTTTATTCTTCTAAGTAAAATTAGATGCTTCTTTGGTTAGTGAAATAACCAACTTTAATGGAAATATGGCTCCTTGTATTAATGATGTTTTACTCATTGTTGACTTCCCTATAAAATCAATGAGTTAGAAATTCTAAGAGAGAATTAGATGCTCACTTAATAAACTTAATATCAAAATCAAAAATAGAAAGTATAGCTTGTCATCTAGCAAATATTTTTCACATCTTTTGTTAAAATTCTTTTGTAGCTTTATGTTAGGGAAATGTAAGGGCCCAAGAACGAGGAGATTTTTCAGTAGGGTTCATGTAAGCAATAAACCCACAAGCTTGTCATCGCATCTCAACCTAAAGCCTTACGACTTGGGCTTATGGGTCATTCCCACTTATATATTGCTTACTTCTCCCTTTCACTTTTGATGTGAGATTTCTTAGCTACACAATTTACACATTCACACTTGAAATTCCAACAATCTCCCCCTCAAGTGTGAATTTCTTTCATATATCTAGCCTACTTTTAGCCTATTTTTGTTGAACGCACCAGGAGGAAATTACCACTCCACCAAGCCCATTTGCAAGCCAACCTTCCTTCATTTGATTTAAAGTGTGCATTTGCCAATGCTGCAAAAGCCATATTTGGAGTATACATGTTACCACTCATTTTTTTGAAGTCACACCTTATTACTTTACCTGGGCTTTATCCTTTGTGAGTGCAATCCAACTTTTCCTTTCTTACAGGGTTAGTAGCAATAGGAAACATGCATTGTTTGTATTCAATTCCTTGTCAAATCATCAACTCTAATACCACTTGTTGAGAAAATATAAGAGCCTAAGATAGGGAAGATTTTTAAATAGGGTCAAAGTAAATAATAAATTCACGGGCTTAACACTATATCTCATCCTAAAACCTTTAGGCTTAAGTTTATGGGTCCTTCTCACTTATATATATTACTTACTTCTCCCTCTCACTTCTGATGTGAGATTTCTTAGCCATATAATTTACACATTTACTCTTGAAATCCCAGCAATCTCCCCCTCAAGTGTGACCTTAAGGTTTTGGGTTGAGATGTGGTGTTAAGCCTATGAGTTTATTGCTTACTTAAACCATACTAAAGCATTTTCTTGATCTCGAGCCCTTGCATTTCCTTAACAAGTGGTATTAGAATTGATTGATTGAAAAGGGATAAGTATGAACAATTTCTTATAGCTATTACTAATGAGGACTTTCTTAGGTCTCACACTGAGAGGGGGAGGGGGTGAATTAGTATAAGATGCTTGCTTTTTACAAATCTTTCCAGATTAACTTCTATGACTTGTTAGAGTCGATGATCTAATTTTTATCTTTCTTTTTTATGTGAGAGTGGTTGTATGGATATCAATCAAACGCAAGCACCCAAGAACACATGATAATTTTTACATGGTTCACCCACATTATGTGAACTACATCCATGGTGTGATAGGATCATTCTTAAATTACATAATCCACTCTTGTTATTAAGTGATACAGTTAATGTTGTGGAAGGATCACTCCTTAATCACTTACAATAATTTCTTGATCACTTAATGGATTGATTTCCTAATCATTTTAAGGGTATCCCACCCGATTTTAACAAGTTTATCAAAAGGTTTGTGACTAACACTTTCTTGAGAAGGATCACTCGATGTGCACAAGTTGCTAGTGTAGAACGTAGATCTTCTCATTCCTTTGCTGTCGCTGCTACCTTATTGCTTTGGCAGGTTCTCTTCCCTTACTGTTGGTGCTGCCTCTCCTGTTGTCTTGGCAGGATGCCTTACTTGTTGCCTTGGTAGGTTCTCTTCCCCTGTTGGTGCTATTTACCCTATTACTGCGGCAAGTTTTCTCCTCCTGTTATTAGTGCTGCTTGCCTTACTGTCGAGGCAAGTCTTCTTCTCCTATTATTGGTACTACCTGTCCTGCTGTCAGTTCTGCAAGGTGCTGGTTATGATTCATCTACTACTGGTTCTATAAGTTGTTGGTTATGATTCACCTGTTGCCAGTTGTTGTGTTGGTTATGCTTGCTGCTGCAAATACTGGTTATGCTTGTTGCTACAATTACTAGTTGTGCTGTAGGCTGCTTTTTCCCTTTTTGGTGGCTGTTGCACCTTCTCTTTTGGGTGGCCACTACACCTTCTCTTTTATTGGTTTGCTGGCTACTGCACCTCTCCTTAATTGGTTGCTACAACTTCTTCCTTAGGTGGTTGATTGGTTGTTGCACTTTCTCTTTTAGTTTGGTGTGACTGTTGCATGTCTCCTTTGGTTTGGTGTGGTTGTTGCACATCTCCTTTGGTTTGGTGTGGTTGCTACATACCTTCTTCTTCTCCCTTTGGTTTGGTTGGCTGCTGCCTTCTTTTCCCTTTAGTAGGGCTATCGGTTGCTGCAACTCCTCCTTCAATTGGTGTGGCTGCCTCCTTCTTTGGTGGTTGCAATCACCTCTTTGCCGTTCTCTCTTTGCAGTTGGTTGATCTCTCTTTTGCAGCACACACCTATCTTAAAAGATGCATGGATGTATTTATAGGCTTTGAGAGTTAGGATTGCACAATCAGATTAGGATAACATGCGAGTGCAAAATGAGAGAAGAATAAAAGAGAGAATATGAGGAAAAGAAAAAGAAAGAGTGAAAGGTTAAAGGAAAAGAAAGAAAGTGAGGTACAGGGGAAAAATTCAGGTGAAAAGGGTAAAGATAAGAGAAAAGCTAGAGAGAAAGTGAGCAAAAAGGAGAGAAAAGTAAGAGGGTGAGTGTGTTTGTTGGGAAAAGTGAGGTTAAAAGTGCTATGATTGCAAGGCAGCAACTACTTATCTTATGTATAAGAATATTTATTTTTTATCTAATGACCTTAATTTCTTTTTCCCTAGTGTGGTTGTTCCATTATTATAGGAGTTTGAAAATTTATTTCTTGAAGAGATTCCCTATGAATTACCTCTTTCAAAAGGAATTGAGCACCAAATAGACTTTATATTTGGTGCTATCATACTAAATCGACCTGCCTATAGAGCTAATATTAAAGAAACTAAGGAGATACAAAGATAAGAGGATGAGTTGGTGCAAAAGGGATTTGTAAGGGAAAATCTTAGCCTATGTTCGGTTCTTGTCATCTTAGTCCCAAAGAAAGGTGGAATATGACACATATGGGTGAATTGTTGAGCCATCAATAAGATCGCTATAAAGTATAGATTTCCTATCCATAGATTAGATGATATGCTTGATGAGTTACATGACTTGTGTGTGTTTTTAAAAATTGATTTGAAGAATGGCTACTATCAAATTTACATGAAAGAGGGAAATGAATGGAAAACAACATTTAAATCTAAATATGGATTATATGAGTGGTTGATAATGCCTTTTGGATTAACTAATGCACCTAGTACATTTATAAGGTTAATGAATCAAGTCTTGCATACTTTTATAGGAAAATTTGTAGTAATTTACTTTGATGATATTTTAGTTTATAGTAAGAATTTGGATGAACAAGTGAAACACTTGCATGCTGTGTTTAATGTGTTAAGAGAGAATCGATTGTATGCTAATATTAAAAAGTACACATTTTGCATGGAATCCATTATATTTCTTGGCTATGTTATTAGTTCACAAGGTATTAGTGTGGATGGAGAGAAGTAAAGGTAATAAGAGATTGGCCTATGCTTAAGAATGCAAATAAGGTAAGAAGTTTTCATGGTTTAACAAGTTTTTATTAAAGGTTTGTTAAGGATTTTAGTTCCATTATAGTGCCTTTGAACGAACTTGTTAAAAGGAATGTTGTTTTTAAGTAGGATGATATGCATGATTGGACTTTCAGTACTTTGAAAGAAAGCTTACTAATGCACCTTTGCTATGCTTGCCTAACTTTGATAAAGCTTTTGGAATACAATACGATGCATCTAGAATAGAAATAAGGGTTGTTTTAATGCAAGATTCCAAAGCAATTGCTTATTTTAGTGAAAAGTTAAGTGGGGCAACTTTAAATTATCCTATTATGATAAGGAACTTTATACATTGGTACGAACTCTTCAAGCATGGCAATATTATTGTGGTTGAAGGAATTTATCATTCATTTTGATCATAAGAACTTAAAATTCTTGAAATCCCAAGGTAAGCTTAATCAAAGATATGCTAAGTGGCTAGAGTTTATAGAAATGTTTCCTTATATGAACAAGTATAAACATGGAATGGAAAATGTTGTTATTGATGCATTGTTTAGGAGGTATGCATTACGTACTTATTTGCAAAATATGTTACTTAGTTTTAAATTACTTATGGGCTTGTTTGTTAATGTTTCTAATTTTGGACAAGTATGGAATGCATGTGATAAGTGTGCATTTAGTGATCTTTATAGGAATGAAGGATTTCTGTTTAAGAGAGATAAACTATATGTGTTTATGTGTTCTATTTGTGAGTTGTTTGTTAGAGAAACTTATGGGGGTGGTTTAATAGGAAACTAATGGGTATGTAAAAGATTCTAGATATATTGCATGAGCATTTTTATTGGCCAAATATGAAACATGATGTGCATTCCATTTGCAATAAGTACATTACATGTAGGCAAGTAAAGGCTAAAGTTAAACTATATGGTTGGTATACACCTTTATCTATGCCTAACCAACCTTGGACTTTGTCTTAGGATTATTAAGGTCTTAAAGTGGTAAGGATAGCATATTTGTTGTTGTTGATAGGTTTAGCAAAATAGCTTATTTGTTGCACATTCTTAAACCAATGATCCAATATATATTACTCAGTTGTTCTTTAAGGAAGTGGTGTGTTTGCATGGATTGCCAAGAACCACTAATAGTGATAAGGATGTTAAGTTCTTAAGTCATTTCTGACACACTTTATGGAATAAATTGGAAACTAAACTCTTATTTTCTATTGTTGCATATCCTCAAATGGATGGACAAATTGAAGTAGTTAATAGGACACTTACTACTTCGTTATGTGCTATAATTCAAAAAAACTTGAGGTAATGGAAAAAGAGCTTGCCATATGTTGAGTTTGCTTATAACAAATTTATTCATTCTACTACTTCCTTGTCACCTTTTGAGGTTGCTTAGGGTTTTAATCCTTTAACTCCTTTGGATATTTTATCTTTGCCTTCTAATGAATGTACTAACATTGATGGTAAGAAAAGGCAGAATTTATGAATGATTTACATGTCATGGTTTTGCCTAACATTATAAGGAAGAATGAGCAATGTGCTAAGCAAGTTAATAAGGAAAGTGTAAAGGTTGTCTTTGAACCTGGTAAGTGGGTGTGGGTGCATATAAGGAATAGTTTTCCCCATAAAGAAAATCCAGATTGTAGCATCGAGGAGATGGACCTTTTCAAGTTTTGGAGAGGATTAATAAAAATGCCTATAAACTCAATTTACCAAGCAATTACGGTAATATTAGTGCTACTTTTAATGTTGTTGACTTATCTTTATTTGATGTAGGTGATTTAAGGATAAATCCTTTCGAGGTGAAGGGGAATGATTGAGAACAAAATGATGTTCAAGTGCAACAAAGCAAGTATTCCTAAGATTCTTTGCAAGGAATCAGTGGTTTAATGACTAAAGCAAGGACAAAAAGGATGAAAGAGGGTTGTAAGGCTTAATCATGGAGATGAATGACAAAAGGCTACTCTAGAAGATTGTAAGGCTATTTTAATAGTTTCCAATGGTACACCAAGGATAATCACTTATTTTTATGTGTAAGATGATGGATAAGACTTAGAACTTGAAGAACAAAGCTTAAAATCTATAATATAAGTCCAAGTTGCATGACTAAAAGAAGGAGAGGCTTGATCCCCATGCTAAGTTGTATTAAAGGGCTTGTTTTGTTTTAGGTTGTTGGATTTAAGTTAAAGCTGAATTACATGTAAGAAAGGTTTAACTTGTTGGGTTTATTTGGACTTGTAGGTTTGGTTAAGTCTTGATACATTAGTTAGGGGTTTTGCTTTGACTTTTATACCTAGTTGTTATTAGCTGTAGTCTTTTAAAGATTTTTATATCAAGGTAAATTTGTATTCTTTAATTAAAGGGATTCTCTATAATTAAGTTTTTTTTTCATATAAGATTATGATGTTTACATGCTTATATAAAAGTTACAACTATGTAAGATGGGAATAAATAAGATTGAGGTATTTTCAACAAGTTTTGCTTTGCCTTCTTATGTTATTGGAAGAATACATTTTCTTGACTTATCAAAGGAGTGATCAACCTTTATGGTATTTAAAGATTAGGGCTTTTAGGACATAGTTTCCTTAGGATTTTGATATGATCAATCCTACTTGTCTCCTAGTTTTTTGGGGTATGTATAACAATTTGATTTAAGGGTTCCTAGGGCAAGTTACCTAACAGATTCTTTATCAAGTAATAACACCCATTTTTGATGGACTGCTATTGATTTAGACCATTAACGGTAGATAGACATGCTTATCATAATGAATGTAATGTTTAGTGTACAAAAAAAGTTAATTTCATAATCATTTTGTGTGAATTATTATTTGCAATAAAAGAAGAATCCTAATAAATATAAAACGAGATGATGATCTCATCTTTAAGTGATTAAACCAATCAAGATGAATGATTCCTTTGATTGAGGGAATTCAATAGAGTTAGGGTTCCAAAGGGGTATTGATATGCTTGTTGGAAAAAGTATCAAATTTGGATTGGACATAAAAGTTAATTTCATGATCATTTTATGCAAATGGCTGCTTAAAATGCTTAAGAAGCATTGTTAGCAAGAAACAAAGTGACAATCTCATCCTTTAAGAATTAAACCATTCAATCATTGTAAGAAAAATTGATTAAGATCAATGAATCTTTTGTTTGATGGAATTTAATGGATATAGAGTGACAAAGGTGAAGGACAATGATTAATGGAGATGTAAAAGTTAATTTCATTATCATTTTGTGGGAATGGCTTTGTGCAAGGAGAGGAAAAGCCTTATTTGCAAGAAATGAAGTGACAATATAATCTTTCAAGAAATGAATCATTCAAACAATGTAAGATTAATGACTCCTTTAATTAACATAAATAAATGGATTAAGGGTATCAAAGTTGTATTAATGTGCTCATTGTAATTAATATAATGTTCAACAAAGAAACAAAAATTAATTCCATGATCATTTTATGGAAATGAGTCCTTGTAACAATGAAGAAACCTTGTTAGCAAGACATAAAGTGCTGATCTCATCCCTTAGGAATTGAACCATTGAATCATTGTCTAAGAAGCTAGTTAAGATCAATGATTCTTTATTTGGTGGAATCAAATGGATTCATAGTGTCAAAAGTGTAAGGATATGTTTTCTAAAAGTAATGATATGCTTGTCCTAATGAACATAGTATTTAATGTCCTTTAAAGCCTTCCATGCATCAACTCCTCTATGGACCTCATTAAATTTCATTAATAAGGGCTCATGCCATCAAAATACTTTTGAAAAACAACAAAACTATTAAATACTACTAATAAAAGTAGGCTTATTATTCAATGTAAGTTGTCATAAGCCACCATTGATCCAAGACTTCTTTGTTTAATGGAATTAAATGGATTTAGAATATTAGTGGTGTATAGACTTGTTTGTCGTATCATAATTGGTTTAATTGCTAAATAAAGAGACCCTTCCTTCATTTGTAGCCAGCAAGGCTTCTCCTTTGGTTCAAAAAACTCTTTTTAATGCAACAATTATGAAATTAATTGTTGTGTCTACATTGACCATTATATTCATTGTAATAAACATGTCTATACACTCTTAATACTTTAAATGCATTCAATTCCATCAATTGAAAGAGTTATTAATCTTGAGTAGCTTTTTTTGTTGGTATTAATTGGTTCAATTTTCAAATAATGAGATTGTCTATTCATTACAAGTTAAAAGAGCTTCCTTTTTTGTTCCAAGGAATCTATTCACACAATGATCATGAAATTTTCTTTTGTATTTATACCAACCATTATATTCATTACAATAAGCATGTTTATATGCCATTGATACTCTGAATTCATTCAATTCCATCAGACAAAAGAGTCCTTGATCTTGATTAGTCTTTTTTGTTAGTATTAATTGGTTTAATTCCTAAATGATAAAATCCTCTCTTCATTTCTAGCTAGTAAGGCTCCTTCTTTAGTTTCATAAACGTTTTTCTATGTAGTGATTATAAAATTAACTTTTGTGACTTAACCAACAATTATATTCATTGTCAAAAGCATGTTTACACACCACTGATTCTTTGAATCCATTAATTCCATTAAACAAGGGAGTCTTGGATCTTGATTAGATTCTCTTGTACATATTAATTGATTCAATTCTAAAATAAAGAGACCATCACTTTATTTCTCATTAGCAAGGCTCCTTCTTTGGTTTCAAAAACTCTTTTCTATTCAATGATAGTGAAACTAATTTTTGTGTCTAAACCAATCATTATATTCAATGTAACAAACATGTTTGTAGACCATCAACACTCTTAATAAGTTCAATTCCATCAACTAAAGCAGTCATTGATCTTGATTTGTTTTTTTTTTTATTGGTGCTAACTAGTTCAATTCCCAAATAATGAGATTATTTATTCATTTCAAGCTAATAACCCTCCTCTTTTGGTTTCAAGGACTCTTTTTCTTACAATGATGATGAAATTAACTTTTGTATTTATACTAGTAATTATATTCATTGCCACAAGTATATTTACATACCATTGATACCTTGAATTCATTTAATTTTGTCAAACAAAGTAGTCCTTGATTTTGATTAACTTTGCTATTTGTGTTAATTGTTTCAATTCCTAAATAATGAAAATGTTAATCCATTTTAAGCTATTAAGTCTCCTCTTTTGGTTCCAATGACACTTTTTCACACAACAGTCATGAGATTATCTTTAATGTCTATACCAACCATTATAGTTAATGCAACAAGCTTGTCTAAATAGCATTGATACTTTAAATCCCTTCAAAAGAGTCATTGATTTTGATTAGCTTTTGTTACCCATATTAATTGGTTTAATTCTTAAATAAAGAGACCCTTTCTCCATTTCTAGCTAGCAAGGCTCCTTTTTTGGTTCCAAAGGCTTTTTTTAATCCAACGATTGTGAAATTAATTTTTGTATCTAAACCAACTATTATATTCATTGCAACAAGCATGTCTATACATCATTAATAATCTAAATGCATTCGATTTTGTCAACTAAAGTAATCATTGATCTTGCTTAGCTTTTCTTGCTAAAGTTAATTGGTTCAATTCTTAAATAATGAGATTGTCTATTCATTTCAAGCTAACCATACTCCACTTTTTGTTCTAAGGACTCTTTTTCTTACAACTATCATTAAATTAACTTTTGTATTTATACAAGCCATTAGATTCTTTGCAAAAGGCATCTCTATATGCCATTGATAATCTGAATCTATTCAATTCCAACAAATAAAGGAGTCCTAGATCTTGTTTACATTTTTTTTACTGGTATTTATTAGTTGTGTTGTTCCTATAGCCTTGTATGAGTTGTAATTGTTGTCAACTAGGTTTAAGTGTGCAAGAAAGTAAAGCCACATGGAAGGGCAAGACAGTAAATTCGCCGCAAGTAAGCCCTATTAGGGTTTCATGGAGGAGTATATAAAGGCCATTGGAAGACAACAAATGAAGACAAGTCGGCAATTGAGCAAAACGGACAACAAACCTAGACAACCAGCTGACCAAAGAGAGAAAACGTGAGGAAGGAGATGGCCAAACAAAAAGATGTCCAAAGCAAACCACTCGGCAAACACAAGGGAGCAAATGGCAAACCACCACTTGCAAAGGAGAAGACACGACTGGATAGCAAAACACAAAGGGTGACCAGCCAAAGAGAGAAAACAAGGGAGGAACGGCTGGACAGCAAGAGCTGGACGACAAAACACAAAGGGACAGCCAAAGGGAGACAACTGGCCAACCAAAGGTGAACGTCCCAACCAATCCACACGGCCAAAGGTGAACGTCCAAACCAACTTACACGGCCAAATAAGGTAAATGTCTAAACCAATCTACATGGCCAAACACAACCAACAACAAAGGGGTGGACGGCCAAGCAAGGAGGATAATGACCAAAGCAAGGCTGGACGGCAAGGGAGAACACACAGCAAAGAGGTGTGATGGTTGGAGAAAACCGTGTGACTCACGTAAGAGAGAAGACAGCACACCATCCGTAAGGGAAGAGAGGAGAAATCGTGAAAGAGGAGACCACCGGGAGAGCAAACCAAGCTGTTTGGAGGTGTAAAACGGACAAGTGCAAACCTGAAACGGTGGTAACGCGTGTGACCAGCAAGGCGTGCAAACCAGAAATGTATGTGAGACGTGAAACGCCAAATTAGAAGCATGCGTGAGGTGTGTGACCAGCAAAGGGTGTAAACCAGAAACGTGCATGAGATGTGTAACACCAAACCAGAAACGTGAGGCAGGCTGTGAGACGTGGAATGGCAAACCAAAAATGTGAGGCGAGCCGTGAGACAAGGAGACGGGTGAGACCGTGAGACGGTGAAAGTAGGAGCTATGTGAGACAACCTAGAGAAGAATTCGGCGAAGCATCGGAAAGAACTCAATGTATTTCTAGATTTCTTCAAGAAAGGTTAGAGAGCGTTGTGGTGAACTTCTAAACGACGGTGAAGCAGCCATTCAATTCAACAGAGGCAAAACAAGCTAGAAGAAGGGTAGACACAGTAAGTGACACTCTTTGTATTGTACTTGCTTAATAATTGAAATAGTGAAAGGAGCAGAGGATTAAGGCATCCATTGTAACTGGAATTCTCAAGTATAGTGGATGGTTTCAGTAAGGGAGAGTCCCTATTGCCGTGGATGTACGTCACGTTGACGGAACCACATAATTGGGACTCTCCCTTACCGAAACCATCCACTATACTTGAGAATTCCAATTACAATGGATGCCTTAGTCCTCTGCTCCTTTCACTATTGCAATTACTAAGCAAGTACAATACAAAGAGTGTCACTTACTGTGTCTACCCTTATTCTAACTTGTCTTGCCTCTGTTGAATTGAATGGCTGCTTCACTACCGCTTAGAAGTTCACCGCAATGCTCTCTAACCTCTCTTGAAGAAATCTGGAAATACGTTGAGTTCTTTCTAATGCTTCACCGAATTCTTCTTTGGGTTGTCTCACATAGCTCCTGCTTTCACCGTCTCACGGTCTCACCCGTCTCCTTGTCTCACACAGTGTCACATTCTAGTCTCACGCCGATGCACGTTCTAGTCTCACGCTGTCCACCCCAATTTTGGTCGTATCGGGTTTTTCTCTCCTTCCCCTGTTTGGCCATCGAGTTTCTCTCTCCTTCCACCGATGGTGTGTTTTGCCATGCTCACTTGGTTGGCTGAATAGGGTTCTGCCGTTCACACCCTTTTTCATGTAGGTTGTTTGGCCGTGTCTCCTTTCCTTTATCGACCCCTTGTTTTTGGTCGTCTTCTGTTTTCGCTCTTTCTACTGTCTAGCCGTTCACTCTTCTTTGACTGTTCACCTCTGTTCTGTTGTCCAGTCGTCTTTGATTTTGGTTGTGTTTTCTTTTTCTCTCCTTCTTGTTGACTTCGATTTGGCCATGTTTTCTTTTTCTCTCTTTCCTGTTGACTTCGATTTGGCCGTTCTTGTGTTTCTGCCGGTTGTCTATTTTCTCTCTCTTCCAACGACTGTCTCAATTTTTCTCTCTCTCTCATGTTCTGCCGACGGTTTCTCTCTCTAGGTTTTGGCCGTCTTCCCTAGTTTTCCGTATTGTTTTGCCGTCCCCTTTTTTTTACGATTGTTCTTGTGTTTCCGCCAGTTGTCTATTGTCGCTGTTCTGCTCTCCCGGTGGTCTACTTGCTGTTTTGCTCACTTTTCGGCCATCTCCTCTTTCTCTCTCTCGACTGTGATTTCTTTGTTGCCATCGGTGTATATATTTTGTCCACCACAATTGTCTTCTAATTTAGGGCTTACTTGCAGCGAATTTACTGTCTTGCCCTTCCATGTGGCTTTACTTTCTTGCACACTTAAACCTAGTTGACAATAATTACAACCCATACAAGGCTGTGGGAACAATAATGATAAAGCTTAACAGCTTGGTGTACTAGTTTGAAGAGCTCCAGAAGTTTTAATTCGTTCAGCATACTGAGAAATGGACGTCGGTACCAACACTAGCACTACTTACAGCAAGAAGGTTCCAATCTTCAATGGAACCAACTACCATATATAGAGAGCAAGAATGCAAGTGGTATTTGCAACCATGGGCATGAACGTGGTGAATGCGTACAGGAGGGTTTTGTGGCTCCAGAAGAAGGTAAAGACCCAACCCCAGAGGAGTTAAAGGCAGTTTGAGATAAATGGGAAGGCCTCAAATGTCATCATTTCAGCATTGACAAATGCTAAGTAGGATAAAGTTATAAACTACAAATCTGCCAAGGAGATATGGGATAGATTGCAGAAAGTCTATGAAGGTGATGACAGAATGAAGGAGGCTAAGCTTCAAGTGTTCAAGCAGAGATATGAATCTCTCAGAATGCAGAAGAATGAGACAGTTCAAGAGTTCTTCATTAGGGTTATTGATGTTGTAAACGACTTGAGAAGTCAGGGGAAGAACAAGAAGGACTCATCGATTGTGAAGAAAATTCTAAGAATTCTGCTTGAGAGGTTTGCCTCAAAGGTAGCAGCTATAGAGGAGAGTAGAGATCTTAATTCTATGTCTCTGCATGATCTCTAATGCAATCTCATTGCATATGAGATGAGGATAAAGTTAGCTGAAGGCTCTGCAACAATGAAGGTATCAAAGGAGGCAGCTTTCAAAGCTATGAAGCACTTGAAGATAAAAGAAGAGGAAGAATCATCCAGTGAGGCTGATGATGACGATGATGAGGAAGAAAGTGAAGGTGAAGTATTGGTTTACTTCACAAGGAAATTCAAAAGGGGGTCTAAGAAGGGAAAAGGACAGTTGTTCTTGAGATGTTATCGTTGTGGGCAGATTAGACACTTTACTTCTCAGTGCAAAGTGAAACTTGATGATGAAGATGAGAATGGTGATGATGAGTAGAATTCAAGATGGAGAACATCATCATTCAAATCAAAGAAGTTCAGCAAGAAGACTGCTAACCAACAGAAGACAAAAAGAGGCTCATTCAAGAGTTATGTGAGTCAGATAAAAGAAGCTGATGAGGAGGAAGATGAAGAATCATCAGATGAATAGGCCTTTATGGCATCAGCTCAAAGTGGTAGTTCAACCTCTGAAGAGGAAGAGGAGGTTGATGAAGAAGAACCAGATCTTGAAGCTGAGTTGGAAGCAACTTCAAAGGAGATAATTAGAAGGGGCATAACCATAAAAAGGTTGGAGGCTCACATAAAACAAGTTGAAGCAAAGTCTGAGGAAGCTGAAAGTTAAAAGGATGAAATAAGGGCTGAACATATTGACTTGAAGAGAAGATTTGAAGAACAGATCAAAATATGTGAAGACCTTATAGTAGAGCTTGGCTCAAGGGCTTCAAAAATTGAAGAAATGGAGAAAGAGTTGCTGAGACTTCAGCAACAACTCAAAAGTAGCAAAGAGAACTTGCAGAAACTTGAAATGATAGGAGAAATAAGTTCTACAACAGGAGAGAAGAATGTAGAGAAAGTGCAACAATCTAAGGCTGCATTGGTTAAAGAAAATAAGAATGTGCCACAGAAGTTGAAAGAGAAGGTTGTGACTCAGAAAAAGATAGCTGAGAATAAAGAAGATCTGAAGAAGTAACCTAGGATGGCAAACCAGAAGGAAGAAAAAAAAGTCAGCCAGCAGAGGGCTATGGCTGAACAGAAGAAGCAGAAGAAGGTGACTGAAATGAAAGTCACACAAGTAAAGAAGCCAGCTACTTTGCCTACACAGCAAGTGATGAACAGAAGAAGACAAGTTGTGATCAAACCCAAGAAGAGGCAGTTTCAAGGTCATTGCCTTTATTGTGGAGTTTAGGGTCATAAGGCGAGTAACTACTGGTGGAAAAGGCCAGTATATGTCTCCAACTTGAGAAGATACGATGCTGCATACAAGGGGAGACAATACAAAACTCAGAGGAGAACACCTGTCGTGAGTTCTTGCACATAGTGTAAAAGGTAAGGACATACTGACGAGGATTGTTGGTGAAAGCCCAAACCCGTAGTTTCAAAGAACCAGTTTGCTATATTGGCAGACTTGGAACAATGTGAAAGGTACAGGCAGGATGGTCATAATGCCAAGAGATGCATGACACTTCTCCTTGAGCTAGAGAAGACACTTAATGGCACAGTAAAAACAAGTGGTGCAGTCAAATGTGAGAAAAAAGGAGAAAGCTATCTTCAAACTAGTTCAAAAGAAGGACTATAAAGCAAAAAGGGAGGTGGCTAATATAGCTGAAATTGCACTAAAGGCTAACTACAAGGATAAGCAATGGATCCTTGATAGTGGATGCACTTCACACATGATGGGAGACAAGAGTAAATTGTCAAAGCTAAACAAGTCAAGAGAAGGCAAAGTCAAGTTTGGCAATGATGATTCACTCAACATCAATGGTAAGGGGTCAGTGAATATTGGAAAAGGAAAGTTGAAGGATGTTCTGCACGTTGAAGGACTTAGATATAATCTAGCATCTGTCAGCTAACTATGCAATGACGACCACAAAGTGATATTCACAAAAACAGGTTGCCAAGTAAAGAGTAAAGAAGGCAATACTGTTGCAGTCGGGAAGAGAACAATTGGAAATTTATATGTGATTGATGAGGACAAGACAAGCAGCTATTTACTCATCAAAGAAGAAGAAAATTAACTCTGGCATAGGAGGCTGGGACATTTATCATAAAAGAAGATGAGGAAGTTGACCACTACTCATGCAATCAGAGACATTCCCGACCTCAGGAGAGAGAGAGAGACTATGCTTGCTCAGCATGCTCTGATGGAAAACATGCCAGAAAGCAGTATAAGACCAAAGAGTTCAGTTCTGAAGCAGTGCTTGACATTGTGCATACTAATTTGTGTGGGACGATGAGAACAAAAGGGTTGAATGGTGAAAGGTACTTCATCTTGTTTGTTGATGATTATTCGAGAAGGACCTACATCATGCACCTCAAACACAAGTCAAAAGTTTTGAATTGCTTCAAGAGATACAAAAGATTGGCTGAAAATGAAAGTGGAAGGAAGATCAAAGTATTGAGGTCAGATCAAGGCACTGAATTTACAAATAAAGGTTTTGAAGATTATCTTGAGAAGATTTACCACCCTTAACAGAATAGGGTGGTAGAGAGGAAAAATAGAGCTGTGGTCGAAATAGCGAGAACTCTACTGCTAGAATCCAAGCTTCATACAAGATTTTGGACAGAAGCAACATTTACAGCTGTGCATCTACTAAACAGAGTATTACTAAGGCCCAATACTAATAAGACTCCATATGAGCTATGGAGTGGGAAAAAGACAACAGTCAAGTATCTCAGAATCTTTAGCAGCCCATGTTTTATGAAGAACAAGGAGCAAAACTTGGGAAAATTCAATGCTAGGTTTGATGAAGGCATCTTTGTGGGATACTTAGCAAAGACAAAAGGTTACAGAGTTTTCCTGCATGAGCTGGGAAAAGTGATCACTTCCAGTGATGTGAGAATAGATGAGAACTGTAAATCAATGCAGAATGGAGAAGCTGAGGACAATGAAGAAGATGACTTCAATGTAGATGAAGAAGCAGACCAACCTAAAGAAAGGGAATAAGAAGTAAGTTTAGACTTAGAGAAGAGTGAGTCTGATGATGAAGAAAGAGATCCACTTGCAACTAAGACTGTGTAAGAAAGAAAGCCAAAGAAAACATGGACCAGTGCTCATTAAGAATCATAGGTGACCCATCAGCAAGAGTTACAACAAGAAGAAGAATTATGAGAGTTACTGCTTTACTCTCACAAGTTGAACCTAAATCTGTTGAAGAGGCTACACAAGATCTAACTAAATCTCTGTCCACAGAGCTGTTTGAGAAGCACAGAATGAGTTTGTCTGTGCAAATGCCTCCTTAAGCCTGAAGTTCAGGTGAATCCTCCATTTCTACTTTGCGAGTTTTTCAGATTTGTAATTGGTTGGCAAAGGGGGAGAAAAGCAACAGTATAGGGGGAGCTGTTAAGAAAGGGGGAGTGCATATTTAGAGGGAGTTGAAATTGCTGCATAATGGCTTTTATTGTAATTGTTGCCAACAATTACAAAGGGGGAGATTGTTGTTCCCATAGTCTTGTATGGGTTGTAATTGTTGTCAACTAGGTTTAAGTGTGCAAGAAAGTAAAGCCACATGGAAGAGCAAGAAGGTAAAAGCCACATGGAGGGGCAAGAACGTAAAAGCCATATGGAAGGGCAAGACAGTAAATTCACCGCAAGTAAGCCCTATTAGGGTTTCATGGAGGAGTATATAAAGGCCATTGGAAGACAACAAATGAAGACAAGTCGGCAATTGAGCAAAACAGATAGCAAACCTAGACAACCAGCTGACCAAAGAGACAAAACGTGAGGAAGGAGACGACCAAACAAAAAGACGTCCAAAGCAAACCACTCGGCAAACACAAGGGAGCAAACGACAAACCACCACTTGCAAAGGAGAAGACACAACTAGACAGCAACCAAAGGTGAATGGCAAATCACAAATCAGAAGGTGCTGGATGGCAAAACACAAAGGGTGACCAGCCAAAGAGAGAAAACAAGGGAGGAACGGCTGGACAGCAAGAGCTGGACGGCAAAACACAAAGGGACAGCCAAAGAGAGACAACCGGCCAACCAAAGGTGAATGTCCAAACCAATCTACACAACCAAAGGTGAACATCCAAACCAACCTACACGGCCAAACAAGGTAAATGTCTAAACCAATCTACACGACCAAACACCACCAACGGCAAAGGGGTAGACGGCTAAGCAAGGAGGAGAATGGCTAAAGCAAGGCTGGACGGCAAGGGAGAACACACGGCAAAGAGGTGTGACGGCTGGAGAAAACCGTGTGACTCATGTAAGAGAGAAGACAGCACACCGTCCATAAGGGAAGAGAGGAGAAACCGTGAAAGAGGAGACCACCGGGAGAGCAAACCAAGCTATTTGGAGGTGTAAAATGGACAAGTGCAAACCAGAAACAGTGGTAACGCGTGTGACCAGCAAGACGTGCAAACTAGAAACATACATAAGACGTGAAATGCCAAATCACAAGCATGCGTGAGGTGTGTGACCAGTAAAGGGTGCAAACCAAAAACATGCATGAGACGTGTAACGCCAAACCAGAAACGTGAGGTAGGCCGTGAGATGTGGAACGACAAACCAGAAACGTGAGGCGAGCCGTGAGAGAAGGAGACGGGTGAGACCGTGAGACGGTGAAAGCAGGAGCTGTGTGAGACAACCTAGAGAAGAATTCGGGGAAGCATCGAAAAGAACTCAACGTATTTCCAGATTTCTTCAAGAGAGGTTAGAGAGCATTGTGGTGAACTTCTAAGCGGCGGTGAAGCAGCCATTCAATTCAACAGAGGCAAGATGAGCTAGAAGAAGGGTAGACATAGTAAGTGACACTCTTTGTATTATACTTGCTTAGTAATTGCAATAGTGAAAGGAGCAGAGGTTTAAGGCATCCATTGTAACTGGAATTCTCATGTATAGTGGATAGTTTCGGTAAGGGAGAGTCCTTACCACTGTGGATGTACGTTACGTTGACGAAACCATGTAAATCTCGTGTGTCCTTAATTTGCTTTACGTTCTGTGTTTTGAATTGAGTTGTGAACATAGCTAAAGTATCAGCCAACCCATAACCTAAAAGAAGACCTAAACAAGAACATCCGAATTGTCTATTAGGCAAGGTGTCTGAAAGGTGACTTTGGGGACTATTGTAATTAGTAGGTAGCAATAGATCTACCTTAGTTGAATATGAGAAAGAGTTCGCTTGTAAAAAAAGGTTGAAGTTGTTCACATATTTGTGAATTGTGGTGATACTGATTCACCCCCCTTTCAGTATCAAAAACTAATAGATCCTAGGGTGATGTCCGGAACTTCAAGTTGAAATCTAAAATCAAGAGACCCTTTCTTCATTTCTTTCTAGTAAGGCTCCTTTTGTTCCAAAGACTCTTTTCAATGCAATAATTGTCAAATTAACTTTTATATCTAAACCAACCATTATATTCATTGCAACAAGCATGCGTATGCACCATTATTACTCTAAATGTATTCAATTCCATCAATCAAAGAAGTCATTGAATTTCATTAGCTTTCTTGTTGGTGTTAATTGGTTTAATTTCCAAGTAATGAGATTGTCTATTCAATGTAAGCTAATAAGGCTCTTTTTTAATTCTAAGGGCTCTTTTTCTTACAATAATCATGAAATTATTTTTTGTATCTATACCAACCATATTATTCATTACAACAACTATGTCTATACACCATCAATTCTCTGAATTTGTTAAATTAAATGAAGCAAACAAGTTTTAGATCTTGATGAGCTTTTCTTACTACTATTAATTGGTTTAATTCTAAAATAAATAGACCCTCTCTCCATTTCTAGCTAGCAAGGTTTCTTCTTTAGTTTTAAAGACTCTTTTGCATGTAGCAATCATGAAATTAACCTTTGTGTCTAAATTAACCATTACATTCTTTACAACAAGCATATTTATATGCCATCAATACTCCAAATCCATTTAATTCCATTAGTGAAAAGGGTCTTAGATCTTGAATAAATTTTCTTATGGGTAATAATTGGTTTAATTCTAAGATAAAATGACCCTCTCTTCATTTCTTGCTAGTAAGGTTCCTCCTTTGTTTCCAAAGACCTTTGTCCATGTAGTGATTGTGAAACTAACTTTTATGCCTAAACCAGCCATTATATTTATTGCAATAATGGTGTCTATATACCATTAATACTCTAAATGTGTTCAATTTCATCAACCAAAGGAGTTATTGATCTTGATTAGTTTTTCTTGCTAGAGTTAACTAGTTTAATTTCTAAATAATGAAACTGTGTATTCATTTGACTTTAACAAGGCTCCTCTTTCAATTCCAATGACTCATTTTCTTTCAAAAATCATGAAATTAAATTTTATGGCTTTACTAGCCATTATATTTGTTGCAACAATTGTGTCTATAAACCATTAATACTCCAAATCTATTAAATTTCATCAAACAAAGGAGTCTTTGATCTTGATTAGCCTTTCTTGCAAGTATAATTGGTTGAATTGCATAAGAAAGATATTGTATCTTTATTTCTCACTAGCAAGGCTCCTTTTTTGGTTCTAAACACTTTTTTCAATGAAGCAATCATGAAATTAACTTTTGTATCTAAACCAACCATTATAATCATTGCAACAAGTGTGTTTATATTTCATAGTTACTGTAAATGTGTTCAATTCTATTAACAAAGGAGTCATTGAACTTGATTAGCTTTTATTGTTGGTGTTAATTGGTTTAATTCCTAAATAATGAGATTATCTATTCATTTCATGTTAAAGGGCTCCTATTTTGGTTCTAATGCCTTTTTTTCTTACAACGTTCATGAAATTATCTTTTATTTTTATACTAATCATTAGATTCATTACAATAACCATGTATATATGTTATCAATACACTGAATCCATTAAATTCCATCAAAGGGATCCTTGATTTTGATTAACTTTTGTGTCTGAAACAACTCTTATATTCATTGTAACAAGCATGTGTATATTCCATTGATACTTTTAATCCATTGAATCTGATCAACCAAACAAGTGCTAGATCTTGATTAGCTTTTCTTGCCAATATTAACTAGTTCAATTCCTAAATAATGAGTCCTTCTTTCCATTTCTAGTTGGCTAGGCTCGAAAGACTCTTTTATAAGTAGCAATCATGAAATTAACTTTGATGCCTAAACAAACCATTGTACTCCTTGCAATAAGCATGTCTATATGCCATTAATACTTTAAATCCATTCAATTCCATTAAAGAAAGGAATCCTAGATCTTTATTACATTTTTTGCAAGTATTAATTGGTTTAATTCTAAACTAAAGAGATCCTTTCTTTATTTCTTGCCAACAAAGGTCTTTGGTTCTAAAAACTCTTTTCCATGTAGCAACCATGAAACTAACTTTTGTGTTAAAACCAACCATTATATTTAATGCAACAAGCATGTCTATACCCCATTAGTACTTTAAATGCATTCAATTCCATTAACCAAAGGAGTCAATTGATCTTGATTAACTTTTTATGCTAGAGTCAAGTGGTTTAATTCCTAAATAATAGGACTATCTATTCACTTTATGCTAACATGGCTTCCTTTTTGGTTTCAAGGACTCTTTTCCTTACATTGATAATGAAATTATATTTTGTGTTTATACCAGCTATTATGTTCATTATAATGAGTATGTCTATATATCATTGATACTTTGAATCCATTCAATTTCTTGCTAGTATTAATTGGTTAAAATTGATAGCCTTCTCTTCATTTCTCGCTAGTAAACTACTCCTTTGGTTTCAAAGACATTTTTCTATGCAACGATAGTGGAATTAACTTTTGTGTTTAAACTAACTATTATATTTATTGTAACAAGTGTGTCTATGCACCATTATTACTTGAAATGCGTTCAATTCCATTAACTAATAGTCATTGATATTGATTAACTTTTCTTATTGGTATTAATTGGTTTTATTCCTAAATAATAAAACTATCTATTCATTTTAAGCTAACAAGGGTTCTTTTTTGGTTCTAAGGACTCTTTTTCTTACAACAATCATGAAATTATTCTTTATATCTACACTAGTCATTATATTCATTATAATAGCTATGTCTATATGTCATCAATACTTTGAATCCATTAAATTCCATCAAATAAAAGGGTCCTTAATCATAATTATCTTTTCTTGTAGGTATGAATTGATTCAATTCTTAAATGATGAGACCCTCTTTTTATTTCTAGCTAACAAGGATCCTTTTAATCTAAAGACTCTTTTTTTCTATGGAGCAATCATAAAACGAACTTTTATGTCAAAACAACCATTATATTCCTTGCAATAATACGTCTATACAATATTGATACTCTAAATTCATTTAATTTGATCAAACAAAGGAGTTTCCTTATTGATATTAATTGGGTCAATTCCAAAATAAAGAGACACTTTTTCATTTCTTGCTAGTAAGGCTCCTCCTTCGGTTCCAATTACTCATTTCTATGTAGCAATTATTAAACTCATTTTTATGTCTAAACCAATCATTTTATTCATTGCAATAAGTGTTTTTACAACATAAATACTCTAAAAGTATTCAATTCCATCAACCAAAGGAGTCATTAATCATAATTAGCTTTTATTGCTAGAATTAACTAGTTCAATAACTAAATAATTAAACTATTTATTCATTTTAAGCTACTGAGGCTCCTCTTTTCATTCCAATGACTTTTCTTCTTACAACAATCATGAAATTATCTTTTATGTCTATACAAGCCATTACATTCATTGCAACAAGCATGTATATACGGCATTGATACTTTGAATCCATTCAATTCCATCAAACAAAGGAGTCTTGGATCCTAATTAGATTTTCTTACAAGTATTAATTGGTTGAATTCCAAAATTAAGCAACCCTTTTTCCTTTCTTGCTTGCAACTACTTTGGTTGCAATGACTCTTTTCCATGTAATGATCATGAGATTAATTTTTGTGTCAAATTAAATCCTTATATTCATTTCAACAAGTGTGACTATACACCATTATTATTCAGAATGCATTCGATTTTATTAACCAAAGGAGTCATTGTTCTTGATTAGCTTTTTTT